>BPLR01020041.1:0-100686 GCA_021605095.1 Caerostris extrusa
AAAAGAAATCATCCGTTATTAGATATGGCCTTGAAGCGCTGAATTTCAGCAGTATCATCAAACGACCAAATTTCATAGTTTTCTTTATCCTACCATTCTATTGTATTAACGAGATTAGTTTAAATATTAAATTAGTAAAAATGTTTTCTATTTGTTTTTAAACCGAATTATTAGAATATAAAGTGGTTGTCTTTTTATTCTATGAAATTTTTTTCTCACAAGACAAAATTAGTGTACATATATCATTTTTAATGAAAAAAAAATTGCGCTTCGTTATATTTACTAGTTTTCGTTTTATTTTTTAAATTAAATTTATTCAGAAAAATGTTTTTTTCCTTATGTCACTTGGTAGACAGCGACATCTAGACCAAGTTCAACAACCCGTGAGGTCTCGTGGTAGGAGGGAAAAAGGAGGGCAGCTTCTGTTGTGATGGAGCACCGTAAGTAGAAGTCTGACTTGGCTCCATGTCGCTGAAGAAAGAGGGCAGTGCCTTCCGGGAGGATGTTAGGGGAATATCCTTATTTGCATATGGAGGAAACACGGAAAATTCCCTCCAAATAGTCCGATTAACGGGGCAAGATGCTGAACATCCCAAACTCCATCAAGGCTCCTCATTTTTAAAACAGTTTCTTCAGCAAAGCCGCAAGTGGGTTGAACCTCTACCCTAATGCTCACAAGAAAGCGGCAGTGCCGCGTTGCCACTGAGCCACGAGTCTTGGTTTTGATTTGGTTTGTCGCTCTACGGTCCATCTTGGGCACACAGGGCAAAACAAACCGTGACCTACAGTTTAATATGGTTTTTTCGAACCATTAAAAACATCCATGCCACCGCGAGGGTTCGAACCAGAAGCCTGTAATACCAAAGGACACAGTTCTATCCACTTGGCCTGGGCTATGAGCTGAAGCTCAGAAAAATGTGAATTAATTAATATATCAACTACTGTCTCTTTAAAGATTATAAAATAAAACATGGACATATTGTATAGAATTATTTTATTGCATTTTGTTATAACTTATTTAAAAATACTCAAAATTTATTTGTATTATTTTATATATCTTTTACGAATTTACGTGTTTAATAAATACAGCAGTTTTGTGCTTTCGTGTTTTCTTTAAGTTAGTTAAGTCCTATATTGAACTATTTCCAAACATTATTCAACAACATAGTTTTGAAATACCCTTTGTCTAACATCAGCGTTCATAATCATTAGAACTTTCTGATAGAAGTTGGAGCACTTTTCTAAAAGTTTTATTATCCTTTCTTGCATAGTAATGAATTTAGTAACAATTTAATCAACTTTCAGGAAACATTAACCGTCAATATTTTAAGAGCTTTTTCATGTTTCTCATTTTTCTGGCATTATTATCATATTCTCCTTTTTGGAAACTTTCTTTTAATTCGTTTATGCTTCATTTTAAAAGCTCGAAAATTCACATCTTTTACCTTTTCACTAATATCGGATGAAAAGCCAGGTGTTAAGGAAAAGGTCTATTTTATTCTCAGAGGAATTCTAACATTCCGAATAAATCTTTACATAAAATATTCCTGGAAACGTCTTTCAGCTTTGTGTTAGAAATATTTTAACATGTTTCAGTTTTCCATTAAAAGATTAACTCGGGGAACAAAGTATAAAGCATTTCGTTATTTTTTACTTCCTTCATAAAGTGAGATTCATTTCTTGAGAATTTCTTTGTTTTATTAAGAAAGGCGCTACTGGCTGAGAGAAGACTTGCTTTGTGTCTGGAAATCTGAAGAAAGTAATCCAGATTTTCTCTCTTTTGTCTGTTTTATTGTGAAAGAGTTTTTCATTTTTTGTTATTTTCGTAGATTATTTCGTATTACTTTTCAGGATATAGTATAATAAATGGACTTTTTTATATTTTAAATCCGTCGAAATTATATATTTTATTCAACATTTATTATACAAGAAAGAATTTATATTACTTCTTTGAAAAATTTTGTAGATTTTAATAGAAATCATTTTATTATTGCTGTTTATAAATGTATTATTAGAAATATGACTTTCAGAAAACCATTATAGATTTTTCTGCTTTACGCTAAGAATTTTTTTTTAATATTCACTTAAATCAATAAAAATTAAAATTTGGAAATTTAGAATGGAATATACACTTGTAATCAAGTGTTTTATAATCATTTATGATTTAAATTGCTTAATTTGTATGTTATAGGCTTTTTTTCTGTGAAGTAAATAGTAAATACACACTACAGAGTGCAATATTAAATGTAGCCAAGTTGGCTGTCTTGGCGAGGAGTTTGGCGAGGTGTAAATAATTACTTATTCTCTAAATTTCTCAATTTCTTTGCTAAATATTTCATTCTGTGAAAAATAGGATACATGCACACGATAAATCATATTATTAAAAATGTAGCCAAGTTGGCAATCTTGGCGTTAAGATTAGCGAAGTGATTAACAATACTTACTTATTCTTTCAATTGCTTAATTTCCGTGTTAAATACTCTTATTTTGTGAAAAATATGTTAATTACATAAAGTCAAACGTTAATATATAGTCAAGTTGATATTCTTATAAGTTAACTAGTAAATATAAAAGTTAAGTAATAATTATATTAAATCGTAAATATATAGCCAAATTGGTAAACTTGGCGTTAGGATTGGCGAGACGATTAACAATATATAAATATTCTTTAAATTTCTTAATTTCCGAGTTAAATACTTTTATTCTGTGAGAAATAGGATAAATAAACGCAACAATATAATATTAAAATATAGATACAGCTGCCTGTACATAAAAATGTAAGATATAATAATATAATTAAACTATAATATATAATAAGAATATAAAATATAAATACAGTATTAATAAATACAGCTGTTTTTGTGCTTCGCTGTTTACTAGTTTTCATTCAGTTAATTATATTTAACTATTTTCAAAAATTATTCTAGAACATGTAGTAGTTTGGCGAACTTTTAAAAAGTTTTTATTATCCTTTCTTGCATAGTAATGAACTTGGTAACAATTTAATCAACTTTCCAGAAACATTAACCGTAAATATTTTAAGAGCTTTTTCGTGTTTCACAATTTTTGCAGGCACTATTATCATATTCTCCTTTTGGAAACTTTCTTTTAATTCATTTATGCTTTTATTTTTTAGAAGCTCGAAAATTCACGTCGTTTGCATTTTCGCTAATATAGGATGAGAAGCCAAGTGTTAAGGGGAAAAGGTCTATTTTATTCTCGGAGGAATTCTAACATTCCGAATAAATCTTTACATGAAATATTCCTGGAAATGTCTTTCAGCTTTGTGTTTGAAGTATTTTAACATGTTTCAGTTTTCCATTAAAAGATTAACTCGGGGAACAAAGTAAAAGTATTTTACTTCCTTCAGAAAGTGAGATTTATTTCTTGAGAATTTCTTTGTTTTATTAAGAAAGGCGCTACTGGCTGAGAGAGAAGACTTGCTTTGTGTCTGGAAATCTGTAGAAAGTAATCCAGGATTAGCTTTTTTGTCTGTTTTCTTGTGAAAGAATTTTTCCTTTTTTTTGATTATCTTTGTGGATTATTTCATAGTACATTTCTGGATACAATGTAATAAATCTACATTTTTATATTTTAAATCCAACGAAATTGCATATTTTATTCTTAGCGATTTTACTGTTTGATATCAGAAAGAAATTTTATTTCTTTTCATATTTGCAGATTTTAAGAGAAATCACTTTAATTAACATTGCTGTTTATTTTGATATTATTAGAAATATTACTTTCAGAATTGTTAGAAAACATGATAGATTTTCCTGCTTTACTCTAAGAATTTTTTAATATCCATTTAAAACGATAAAAATTAAAATTTGGGAAATTTTTGTGGAATATATTTTTGTAAATAAGTGTTTTATAACTATTTCTTCTTAAATTTCTTAATTTGAATATTTTAAACTTTTAATCCGTGAAAAATAGGGTAAATACACATTACACAGCATAGTGTTAAAAATGTAGCCAAGTTGGGAATATTGGCGATAGGATTGGTGAGGTGATGGACAATAATTACTTATTCTTTAAATTGTTTTATTTCTGAGTTAAATTTTTTTTATTTTGTGAAAAATATGGGAAATACATACTTCAAAGCATAATATTTTTAAAAAAATATCCAACTTGGTTATCTTGGCGTTAATTAAAACAATTGGCTAAGTGATTGCCAATAATAATTTATTTTTGAATTGCTTAATTTCTCTGTTAAATACTTTTATTCTGTGAAAAATAGGGTAAATTCACACTACAAGGCATAATATTAAAAAAATATAGCCAAGTTGGTAATTTTGGCGATATGATTTGCGAAGTCATTGACAATAATTACTTATTCTTCAAATTGCTCGATTTCTTTGTTAAATGCTTTTTATTCTGTGAAAAAATAGGGTAAATTCACACTACAAGGCATAATATTAAAAATATAGCCAAGTTGGTAATTTGGCGATATGATTTGCGAAGTCATTGACAATAATTACTTATTCTTCAAATTGCTCGATTTCTTTGTTAAATACTTTTATTCTGTGAAAAATAGGGTAAATTCACACTACAAGGCATAATATTAAAAATATAGCCAAGTTGGTAATTTGGCGATATGATTTGAAGTCATTGACAATAATTACTTATTCTTCAAATTGCACAATTTCTCTGTCAAATACTTTTATTCTGTGAAAAATAGGGTAAATTCACACTACAAGGCATAATATTAAAAATATAGCCAAGTTGGTAATTTGGCGATATGATTTGCTGAAGTCATTGACAATAATTACTTATTCTTCAAATTGCTCGATTTCTTTGTTAAATGCTTTTATTCTGTGAAAAATAGGGTAAATTCACACTACAAGGCATAATATTAAAAATATAGCCAAGTTGGTAATTTGGCGATATGATTTTAAGTCATTGACAATAATTACTTATTCTTCAAATTGCTCGATTTCTTTGTTAAATACTTTTATTCTGTGAAAAATAGGGTAAATTCACACTACAAGGCATAATATTAAAAATATAGCCAAGTTGGTAATTTGGCGATATGATTTGCGAAGTCATTGACAATAATTACTTATTCTTCAAATTGCACAATTTCTCTGTCAAATACTTTTATTCTGTGAAAAATAGGGTAAATTCACACTACAAGGCATAATATTAAAAATATAGCCAAGTTGGTAATTTGGCGATAAGATTTGCGAAGTCATTGACAATAATTACTTATTCTTCAAATTGCTCAATTTCTTTGTTAAATGCTTTTATTCTGTGAAAAATAGGGTAAATTCACACTACAAGGCATAATATTAAAAATATAGCCAAGTTGGTAATTTGGCGATAAGATTTGCGAAGTCATTGACAATAATTACTTATTCTTCAAATTGCTCAATTTCTTTGTTAAATACTTTTATTCCGTGAAAATAGGGTAAATTCACACTACAAGGCATAATATTAAAAATATAGCCAAGTTGGTAATTTGGCGATAAGATTTGCGAAGTCATTGACAATAATTACTTATTCTTCAAATTGCTCAATTTCTTTGTTAAATGCTTTTATTCTGTGAAAAATAGGGTAAATTCACACTACAAGGCATAATATTAAAAATATAGCCAAGTTGGTAATTTGGCGATAAGATTTGCGAAGTCATTGACAATAATTACTTATTCTTCAAATTGCTCGATTTCTTTGTTAAATGCTTTTATTCTGTGAAAAATAGGGTAAACACACACTACAAAAAATAAAATATTAAAATTGTAGCCAAGTTTCTAATCTTGTCAATAGGATTGGCGAGGTAATTTAGAATGTTGGCGAACAGATCTTTGCGAAGAACACAAGACATTAGTTAAACACGTATCTAATGGAGCCGAAGAACTATAAAAACGATTTGGAAGTTGTGGTCAAAGAATTAGACGAGTTATTGCCCTTATGCTGCGAGTGTAGGATATTTATCATTGTGACTCATATTAATAATAAATCAGAAAATGTTTTGCTGTTTTGTCTTGCTAGCATTTGTAGCTTGGTAAATTTAATATTTTGATAATTTGAATATAATATATTTGAATTTTTTCACTGAAAATGTGCATCCTTTAAGGGATTTTTTAAAATTGATTTCATGTAAGAAATAATTTTTAAAAAACTATAAAAACTAAGCCCCTATTTTTGTTTTATCTTGCAAAATGGATGCATTATAGATTAAATTTCTCAGTCATAATATAAAATATATGACTGATATATGATATATGATATATAATATATGTTTTACTGATATATGGCAATTTCTGGACAGTTAATAAGTAATTAAACAAATATGAGAAAAAGAGGAATGTCTCTTAAGTTATGTACCGAATTTGTATTGTAATTGATATAATAAAAGTGCATTTATTGTTTATACTTAATAATTTTTGATAATGAGTATATAAATAGTAAGTTAGCTTTTGAATTCAGTTTGAGACTGTTACCATTAGATCTTAAAATCAAATGTTCATTGGGGAATTCTAATAATTTAAATTAATTTTGTCGCAGAATTAAAAATAACTCATTTATTACAGTGTAATATATTTTTCCTTTTAAATATTTATTAAGCTTCTTTACGTTTGCACTTAATGAAGTTGTAGTTACTTGAATATTTTTGCTATGGTAACACCATTTCAGTAGGTCAATAATTTTCTTTTTGATGCGGTGCTGGAGCTGATGTCTTCCGACAGAACTTTCAAAAATTTAAAGTAAGGGTCCGCCGTGTCTTTTCGAAACAAAATATAGCCAACGGGGAAGAGTTCAAAAGTTAATAGATTTTCCTTTCAAAGATAGGTTGACCCTTACGTTTAGTTAACTTTAGATTTTGCACGTTCTTTTCGCCTGTTACAGAACCATGAAATACCGGCATTGGGTTATTTATATCGACTCCGAAAGTTCAATTTTAGCTCTTTTAAATGTTACAAGACATAGTCATCCTATGTTTTTACAGTGTATGACAGAATATTCTATTTTAAAAGACAAACATTTTGACATTTTCTTTTGTTGGGTATCTGGTCATGTTGGGATATTGGTCAATGAAAATGTGGACGCGGCTGGAAGTTCGGCAGTTTTGTTGATCAAAAATTTCGTTCCATTTTGCGATAAGGACAATGTTCTCATATTTACATTCTCTACACTCTGGCAAAGCAAGTGGTATGCACAGCTCACTAATAAGCTGTTCCGTATTCAGCCGTCCGTTACAGGTTTTTAAACAAATTGATTTAAATCGACGACAAAGCGTCAAGCTGACACAACTTCACATAGGCCATATGTGTTGCCTAAAAAATATCGGAATCATGCAAATATTTCTCTTTCGTTTTGCATTCGGATACGACGTCATATGCTGAAGGCATGTAATTGGTCGTGACGTCGGGCACGGATGAATAAATTGATATGTAAATCAAGTATGTTTAGCTCGATGTTCAGCTGGCCGCATGTAACATGTTTTTTGATCATGATGAAGTTAAAAACCAGAAGTATGGTTTTTGTATAGTTTTAATTTTCTTCCTTTATGCATAATAAAATTTACTTTCTTAAATTTATTAAAAGTGTAGTAATGTTTGCTTCTTTTATACTCTACACTGCGCACTCGGCTAAATTTTCCGACGATACGTACTTCACGCATTCGCACTTACGTACCTCGCTTAGAGCTGCTACTTGTAGTACCTCGTGTGATACTGTTTTTTCAGTCGAACATATACCTGGCCCAACGCTCAAGATTCAATAGAATCCGACTCAACCTTTTCGGTTGTGAGCATCCCACAGTGTCTGACTTGCTGGGATACACTCCCCATGCTAATTTATTTTTATTTCTTGTTAAAATTGGTTTATGACTTTTATTTGAAATTTGTGTGTTGCACCATTTTTATCTCGATTTCGTTCGTGTATTTTATTTTCTTTTTTAATTGACAAGGTTTCACAGCACTACTTTTAATAGATTTTATATGAATTTTAATTCATTATTTACCTGATTTTACTTCTTATTGAATTTTACCTGTTCTCGCAACAAACTTTTTAGCTTTTAACTATTTCATTTTGCAAGAATTTAAAAAGTACTGTCGTTTGGCACAGCATGGCCAATTCTGGCCCTTGTGCCATAAAACCCCAATCAATCAACCAACCTTTCACCCGTTAGACTTTGGAACCGATAATGAGAGAGGAGAACAGTGGAAAGGGAGTATTCAGAGTCGAGTGAAGAGTTCCAGGCAGTATAGAAGATGCAATAGTCGAGGGGTAATACGAAGGGTACAAAGACCCTTAAACGAACTGGCTTTTAAGATTTTTTTTTTTGTTCTAATGCAGCTGGCAAACATTTAGACAGCTTGGTCTTGGATATCTTAAGGCAAGCGCTGCACAGACGTACTCACTTTGCTTTACCCAGGGGCGCGTGTTACTTAAAGATAAGCCACGGACGTGGAGTAACAATGCCCGCAACGCTCTACGATCCTATTAGGACCGGGACCTACGGTTTAAAGTGGATTCCGAACCACTACAAACATCCATGGCACCGCCGAACTCGAACCCGAAACCTGTGGTACCGATCGCCAGAGCGCTAGCCACTCAGCCATTCAGGCCCCTGGCTTTTAAGATGATTTTGTAAATAATTGTTATGTAATTGGGTTTTTTTTTTGTGTGGTATGAGTTGCAGTTGTGCAGTGTCTTAGCAAAGTTTTATTAAATAGGGCAGCCAAATATTGCATTTTATTGTATTTTAGAAAAACAATTTAGTTTGCATCCATGAACATGTGCATGAGCATCCATGTACTGAATCAAAACCACACACATTCGGTCCTAACTTTTACTCTTAATATATCCATTGTAGCAGGTCGATTTTTAATCTTGCAACCATAATGCAGCCCGAGGTGTTGTTGATATTCCACAAGTCTATTTATGCTTCAGAGCTGGAAGCGCAATGGAGAAATATTCATTTTTAAAAAAAAATTAAATTCCTTTGTTGTAGCATAAGCAGTATTCGTATAGATCAAAAGTGCAATTCCTTGGGAATATGTTTAAATGCAAAATCAGACTTGTTGTCGCGAAGTGCTTTTGTCTAAAGAAGTTAATCTACATATGTTTTGAAATGTAAATTAGCTTTTGCATCAACTTTAAAATTTTTATTTTTAATTTTCCTTATTTCTGGCTGTTCCAATATTGTTTAGGTATTTCTTTAAGGGGAAGAAATATAAACTTTTACTTATTTTTCTTGAATAAATTTGTAAAGATTTTTTTTTTTTCTGAAATATAGCTGAAGTTTTGCGAATCATCAAGCAGCTAAGTAAAGTTCGTTTCCTAAAATAAGTTATCTGAAAAGAAGTGTGTTATTTAATTTGTCTTCAGCAAAATATTTTACTCCGTCTATTCAGAATGGTTTTTTTATGGAGAAAACATTTTTATTTATTTGAGATTTGAAGTCTAAAAATATGAAGTTTATTTATTTATTTTTTATTTATTTATTTTTATTTTAAGTAATGTAAATATGAATTTTTTTAATATACATATTTGAAAACAAAATTTATTTTTCGAATATGAAGAACAAATAATATTTTTAATTTGGAGATTTTTTTGGAAGATATGAGAATTTTCCATTAGACAATTCAATTTGATATTTTTTTATGATTTTAATAAAGACTTTAAATTCTTTAAACTATTTAAAACTAAAAATAATTGAAATAACACAAATATTAAAATATTATTTTACATCTTTTTTTCTTAGTACTAGTTGAGCAAAACCTAGCATTGTAACAAACTGCTAATTTGTCCTCATACTAACAATAAAGATTTATTTCTGAAATAACTTACTAAACAATTTCAGAGTTGAAACATTATATTTGGCAGGGCGCAAATTATGACATTGCATTTAGGAATCATGGGATGGCAGAAGACCTTTCTGTGATCCATTGAGGTGCCTTTAACAGACAAAAAAGATCCTTAAAATAACCTATGTCAATTCAGCGAGAGTTTAAAACAATGACTATTTATAATGTATATACTGCTAGTATGAGCAAAATTGCTATAAAGACAATGACTCATAATATCAAATTTTAATTGTTTCTTTTATCTTATTTATTAAAAATGTAATATTTTTAAATAATTCTGAAATAATCTAGCATACTTAATATCATGAGGCTATAATTCACTAAATCGTAAATAAAGTCTGTCTATTTATGACCAGAAATTTTTAGGAAATTGATTTTTTACTTATTTTTCAACTATGTAATTTCAAGGCTTGGAAATTCAAGTTACCCGAAAGTAATATAATAGAACTTATAAATTTGTTTAAATATTAAGATATTGTTAACATATCGCATGAATTGTTTTAATATTAAATCAAAAAAATATAATCTTAAAAATGTACCTTTACAACATGGTTCGACAATTTTTATAAAGGAATTTTAAAATACCGAATTCTGTACCTGTTATCATTATTTTTGTTTACTGTATATCTTTACATGTTTCAGATATGCATTATGGAATTTCTTCGCGTAACCTTCTCGTGCAGAGAACTTATTTTGAATTTGTATGTTCAAAATCAATAGTGTTTCGGTATGAATCGCATTTTCGGAAATTTATTTTACATGTATTCATAACTATGTTCTACATATATAACGTCTATGCATAGAGAATGCTATTTTGTGTCTTTGCTTTTAGAAATGCTATTTTCAAGAAATACTATTCTGATGTCTAGGAATTTTTACATTAATTTATTATTGAACAAATTATTAATATTTTATATTTTAATATCATTATTTTGCAAAACATTTAAGGATATCTTTTATAAAACAATTATTTTTCAAATAAAGAGATATTTATTCTTTTAAGAATCAGCTGATAAATTTTTAAATCATTTTTGGTCACATTGAAATGAGACAACCATTTTGATGAGTCAGTGTTGGTTAAAGGTGTCATCTAATTGGGAAAGAAAGCTTAACAAGTTCCTTCTTGAAAGTCTACATCTTTTTCATCGTTCCAATTAGATGGATTTTGCAGCCAGATAGATTTATCTTGCTAATTCACATTGTTAATATGAAGACATTTTGGAAGTTTGGAATAGAAGTTAGGAATCTTTATAGAAGTTTGGAACCTCCTTGGCCCAAAGGACCTGCGTGTTAAACATCAGTTCTCTTTTCAAAAGCATTTTGTTAGTTTCTAATAATTTGCACTTTATATTATTCATCAGTCATTGGGGTAATAAATTGTGCTCTTGTTGTTTCTTATCCCACTTGGTCGACAACAACATTTAGACCAAGTTCAAAAACCTGTGTGGTCTCATGGAAGGAGGAAAGAGGAGGCAGCTTCTGCTATGATGGAGTACCCGTAGGTAGAAGTCTGACTAGGTTCTGTGACGCTGAAGAAGGAGGGCAGTGCTACCCCGAATATGTATAACGTATGAGGAAATAAGGAAACCGTATGAGAAAATAAGGAAACGCATGAGAAAATAAGGAAAAAAATCACTAGGTAGTTCGACTAAGAGGCAAGACGCTGAACATCGCAAACAGCATCAAGACTCCTCGTTTTTTGAAACAGTGTCTACAGCAAAGCCGCCAGCGGATTGAACCTCCACCCTAACGCTCACCAACAGGCCACTTAGACGCGAGTTGGGCTGATAAATTTTGTATTGATAATTGACCACTACAACATCAGAGGTATGGGGCCTGAATGGCCGAGTGACTAGCGCTCTGGAGCTCACTACCGCAGGTTTCGTGTTCGAGTCCCGGCGGTGCCATGGATGTTTGTAGTGGTTCGGAATCCACTTTAAACCGTAGGTCCCGGTCTAATAGGATCGTAGAGCGTTGCTGGGGCATTGTTACTCCGCGTTCGTGGCTTATCTTCATGTTACACGCGCTCCCTGGGTAATGCAAAGTGAGTAATGTCTGTGCGGCCCTTGCCTTAAGGCATCCACGACAATTGTCTAAGTGCTTGCCATCAGCATTAGAAAAAAAAAACATCAGAGGTATAGCAGATTTAACGTTATCCAGGGTGCAACACGGAAAGTTTTAAGTTTGTTTCACACTCACATTGTGACACTACATAAAAAGATTATTTTTATATTAAAGAGAGGGGAACGTTTCGTTTTTTTCTCTGCTTAGTATTTCAAAAAATCAATATCGGACGTTCTTTTCAAATAAATTCATACATTAAAAAAAAAAGAAACGCACAGTGACTTAAGATATTTCTTGATTTTAAAAATCTTTTAATCTTACTAAGAATTATCGCTTATTTTTGTTTAGAAAATAAATTAAAATATGACGATTTATGCAGTCTGAAATTATGAATTATTACCTTTTCAGTATGCTTTTCACTCACGAAAACTCAATGTTTTTCATTAATCTTTGATATCTTCAAAAATTTGCATATAAAGTATGTCTTAAAATTGTCTTTCTAGA
Source organism: Caerostris extrusa (assembly GCA_021605095.1). Classification (NCBI taxonomy): domain Eukaryota; kingdom Metazoa; phylum Arthropoda; class Arachnida; order Araneae; family Araneidae; genus Caerostris; species Caerostris extrusa. The sequence continues at coordinate 12,384 of BPLR01020041.1, forward strand.
TTAATTAAATGTAAAATATCTTGATGGGATCTATAATATTTATGCATGACTGTTTTTCGGCCAGGTTTACAATTTTTCACTGTTAAATATTTTCCCCATTAAATAAATTCAACAAATTTTACATTTATTTTTACCTTAATCAATAATTTTCCATTTCACAAATCTTTTTGTTTGTTTTTTTTCTATCTATTTAGAATGACACTTACGAAATTCGAGAAAGATTGGATGAGACTCAAAAAATAATTTAAAAAAGCATTAAGTAATTGAGATTATTATTTTGGATAAAATTGGATATTTGATAGAAAATACGTCGTGGATAAACAGTGCAGATTAAATTTAAAATGAAAACGCTTGTTGATAAGGGTTTTTTAAAAAAAAAAATTCTCTTTATTTATGATATTAGCATATAGCGACTAATGAAAAAAATAAAAGTGTTTCAATGCATGTTTGTGTGCAAAAAGAATATAAGGTTTCAAGAATATAAGGTTTACAATTAAATTTATTATTTTTTGTACAAGTTTATTTTTAATACAAGTTTATTTTAAATATTAATAAATCACATAAATTTGTTTATTCATCAGACAAGCATTATAAATTAAAGAAATGTTTTTTTGTAAGAAAAGATTTTTTTAGATTTTGAGTAAGGGTTGTTTTTTGTCCAGAAATACTAAATATATTTTAATAAAATTAGATATGAACATACTATATAACTTTTACAACATTAATTCCTACTCGAAATCAAACAATTTATAAGTTCTAGAGGAAGTTGATCCTACTCCTTTAGCAACGCAGCGGCTTGATGGCGAATTGGCTAGCGCTCTGCCTTTTGTAACACATATTTCAAATTCGATTTCTAGCAATGGCATGGATGTTTGTTACTTCTTTGAAATTCACATTAAACTTTAGATCCCGGTCTAATTTACCTAAAGTGTGCATAAAAATGGCAGTACAGTGGCAAACCAAACCTTTAGCAACTCTGTTTCGAAGCTACACTGCTTAAAAAAAAAATAGAAGGACAGTGTTTTTTTGCCAATTAATATCTCTTATTTTCCTAACTAGACGGATATCAGCACTACTGGCATTGTCTGGGGAATGAAGACGAATACTATTCAACACGACAAATGGGAGGAGGGAGTTTAATGGTTTGGTTGGCTGTTGGATACGGAGGAAGGACTAGTCTGGTTTTCTTAAATGGTAGGCAAAAACATACACACTACATTCAAGTGCTGAATTCCGAGCTTCTTCCTTATGGCTCTGACTTGGGGGATGAAGAGTGGAAGTTTCAGCAAGTCGGAGCTTCCATTCACACCGCGACTGGAATCAAAAATTGGTTCCTAACAAATAACGTGGATGTTTTACCATGGCCAGCCAAAAGTCCTGACCTTAATCTAGTGGAAAACATCTGGGCAATGCTAGTTCGTCGAGTTTATGCTGATGGAAGACAATTTGATTCGCTAACTCAGCTTCGAGAAGCATTGAATGACTCGTGGGACAATTTTTGTCAAACAGAAGTTCAATCTCTATACAATTCACTTCCAAACAGAATATTTGAAGTTATAAAGGCCAATGGGAAGAACATTTCTTATTAAAATCACTCTTTTTTTTATTCATTATAATGCTGTCCTTCTACTTTTTTACAAAGTTTCAAAAAAGAGAAACTATTTTTGTTCCATTAATATTTTATGTTTGAATATCATAATTCTGATGTTAAAATTGTATTTTTAAAATATTTGTAAAATGTTTCTAATAAAATTTTAGTAAAAATAAAATATTTTTGGTTATTGTTACAAAATCAAGCGTCCTTCTACTTTTTTTTTACGTAGTGTATGTATAATTCTCGCAGATGGAAGATAATTTGTATATGCCATTTCGAAAGCGTCTCAGAAGTTTTTTATATGGGTTAGGTATGGATATATTGTCGACCGTTCTACTTGGGGAATATTTGTCACTTTCAGAAATTCGTTGACCAAATGAGTCCAATGTGGGCGTGTATTATGGTGCATTAATATTAAATCAAGACCATTTGCATATTTCAAAAGGCAACTTTCCCAAACCAATTTCAACACAGTCACAGAACCTCTGACGAAGACATGTACATCTGTGCACCCACCCTGCTAAAATTATAAAATTTCCATCTTCATTTCTTTTTTCTGTTGTAGAGGATAGTTAAATGGGTCCCTTGTTGTCTTCCAATAAACGCACATGAATCGGGACTCTACAGTGAAAAGAAGGTTCCTCAATGACTCCATATCAATATTCTTTGTAGAATACTAAAAGGATCTCTGGTGCTTAAAACGGACTGCAGAAATAGATCTTCTTACAAACATGCATCCTCTTTATAGCTTTATGGAAACAATAAAGCTTGAAACTCGGATTACGGCGGCCGCATTACGATCAATGGGATAGCTGATAAGCTAAAGAACTTTTTGGCTGTATTGCTGCTTGGTGGCCAATTGGCTAGCGCTATGGCCTTAGTACCACAGACTTCAGATTCGAAACTTGCCTATGGAATGGATACTAGTGAGTGGTTCGGAATCTACGTTAAACTGTAGATCCAGGTCTAATTAGTCTAAAGTGTGCAAAAAATGACCATAGAACGACAAACCAAACCAAACCAAACCTTGTTATATTGTAGCAATGCTATTCTTCATTGATCATCACAGCTCTTGGGAGCCTTTACTTAGACTTTTTTCTTCGGATTCAGCATCTTTAAATAGTTTCCATAAGGTCAAATATCACAAAATGTTGCACACACACAAATAAAAATGAAAATAAAAGTAAAAATCGCCATGAAATTCAACGAAATGTCAAAAAAGCAGAATGTCTGAAAGAAAAGCAGAAATGCTACACCTATTTATTTACACCTAAATTCAAGTATATGCTTCCACATTCGTCACTAGAGATTTGCATCTTTATTTCAAACCAGGAATCACATCTTTCGCACAGTTATTTTTTGACAAAATTGGGAAAACATACAAATTTCCTTAATTTTGAACATCCATGAACATTTTAATTATTTATGAAGAATACCAAATGTACTATAAAACAACTCAAACATCAATTGATAACTCAAGATCTCTAAATCTACGATTATTAAATATCTCATTAATATTAATGAAAAGGTTTTTAAAAAGCTGTTAATATTAATATTTTCCTACACCCACACACACAAAGTGTGTAAAATAAAAACTAAAAATAAATAATCTAATTAGTAAATTGTAATATATAGAAAATCTGGGATTAATTTTGTGCTGCTAAAAGACTTTCTATCTAGTTTATATTATATTTGGTTTATTCAGTTCTTATATATAAAATATTCAAAGTTAATTTGTTTTTTAAATAACATCTTGTTATTCTAAATTGTCTAAAATATTTATTGTTTTAGGAAAGTTTTAGTTTCCATATCCAAAATTTTTTTTTTTTTTCTCATTTTTGTATGCCCTTATTTTAAATTTAATTCTAAGTAATTCAAAAATATATCATATTTCTATATACCATTATATTAAATTATGGATATATTATATGTATTTATATGCATGAATGATTTAAGTTTCAATTTGATTAAATAATTGGCTGACGTATTTCAGATCATATTTTATTTCAAATAATGCTTAGTTACATTAAATTAATGCATGCTTTTATGAGCAATATATATTTTTCTAGTATGCTATTTATGTATAACTCTCGTATAGAAATATGATAAATTATTCAAGATAGCTGTGTTTTTTAAAACTGAACTAACTGATGTAAAGTTTTTGGTGTAGTTGTTTGTGGGTTATAATAGATAATAATAGTGGATTGTAAATATAAGTAATAAAAACAGGAAATATAAAAACAAATTTTAAAAGTCAATTCTACTTTTTTTCCCACTATATTGCAGAAACTCCTTTATAAATAATTTTCATTCATTTTTTAAAGTTTTTCTGGCGCCATCTATTGGTAGATATATGCAACTGAAATCTAAAAAAACTAAAATTAATTAATTAAATTTAATTACTGAATTAATATTTGAAAAAACTGTATTAACATCCAGTGTCATCCACTACAAGTTCAAAAAAAAATGTATTTGAACTTGAGTGGATGAAAAAAAAAGTATTTTATTAACGATTGAAAATTTGAACAAGTTATATATAGGAGAGTGTGAGCTAATAGAAGGAATTGAATAAAAATGTAAATTATACATTACATATAAATGTAAATTATGGATTTCTTTAAAGCGTTTCTTCTTTAAAAATTAAGTTTATATGAATTTACCAGAGAACTAATCTTGTAATAAATTATACATTAAGAGAAAATTCATCACATTACAATGTATATTTTAGTTTGATATATGTTTAAATACAACTTTAAAATAAGATAAGTTATATTAGACTCCTTTATCCAGTTTTTATCATGAAAATTGTCATAGTAGTTTTGATATATTTTTCTGTTTATTTTATATTGAAAATGTTTAGATCGCATTGCATTCTTACTCAAAGAATCTGATTATTAATTATATCAAAAACTAATTTCATTTCTAATTAAGAAACAAGTATATTGAAATGTAACAAAAAACATTAATAATGATAATCAGTTATATAAATATAATCATTTTTATAATGCTCTGTTTTTATGATATAAGTATTTCCTATTTATCACATGTTATCAGAAAATGTTATTTAAGAAATTACGAAATATTTTATTTTGACTTGACTTAATAGTAGCAAATTTAAAAGAATTTACTGTTGTAATCTTGAATCTTTAACATTAAATATTTGTATATATACAATTGGTTATTCTTTACTAGTCGGATTGCAATTGCTTGTAATTTTGAAATAAATTATAACTAAAGCTTGTGTTTATCAAACTATTATTCGTGATTATTTTAATTTTTTTTTATTTATTTTAGATAAATCTTTATTTTGTATGAAATAATGTACGGTCCTTTTCATTCTTTCTGCGCTTCACTCTTGTACGTCATGCATTAGTTTGTAGTGTGCAGGTTAGGCAACCAGATTGTAATTGGGTGTGGTTGGGTTGAGATACTTGAGGCGCAGGTTATATAAAAGCACACACATATGCAATCAGAGACATACAATATTTAACACATTTAAAGACAGATAATTATAGATTCGTAGAAGGACTCCACTTTTAAGCCGAAAAAGCTCGAAAACTCGGATATTCGCAGAATGCGCGAAATATACTTCCTTTCCAGGGTGAGAGTCTGTAGGGCAATTAATGCTCCGGGATACGCTGAATATATTTCTTCTCTTTTGGGAGACTATAAACTAAACAGTTCTAAGCAGGAAGTCAGGTTGCACTGTACTTCTTCTCGGGTGATAGTTTCGAGGCTGACTGACAATTTCTCCTGATTGTCACAGGGGGTGTTCTTGCCAGTGAGTAGCAGAAGGAAGTACGGTTTACAAGTTTTAAAATGTCTCAAACTTATTTACCTTTTCATGGTGATGGGAGATGAACTAAAACAACAGAAAGTTACAGATATAGAAAGCTAGAAATAGAAAAAGTTCCTTAAGGTGTTTTAGCCCTGACAACAATGGATGGTAATGTAGGCAGTCTGCAGAGAAAATAACTATGTGTCAAATCTCAGTGTGCTTCTGATTTAATTTTATTTTTTTTTTCACTTCCGGATAGACAAGTAATTCACGAAATTTACTCGTCTTCACTACAGCTTTTAGTAGCTTTCGTCTTTTTGTATGGTGATTTGTACATGATATTACTAGGAGCTGATTAAACTATATTAGTTAATAGATAAAATATATTATTTTTGTATTAATGCAATTACATTATCCTAACAATTACTCCATGAAATATGAACTTTTAAATACTGTCTTAACATTCTTGTTAAAAAAACCCCTTTAAATTTATAAAAGTGTAAAATACGGCTGTGTTAAATGACTTAATTAGGCTTAAGAATATAACATTTAGAAAGATTAATCTTTTAAAAATATAAAACTTTTTAATTTAGCTTAATCGCTAAAATATACAAAAATTATACATTTTTTTTATTTCAAGAACTCAACATTTAAAATAAACTTATTTTCTACGTGATTTTAAAATCTCTTTAAATTTCAAATCATAATATTAATAAAAAAACTCTCTTAATACTCTTTGATAAGCCCTCTGGTGCTCTTTGAATTTTTATCTAACAACGGTGGGCTAAATTTTAATTTTCCAAAAATGCATTTCACTTTATTATAAGCATCTTTGCTCACAAGTAAATTTACTTTTGTTGATTTAAACGTTTTCCAACAGATTTGCATAAAAAGCTAATGAACTAATTTTACAAGGCACTTTTTAATCATTCTTTAGTCAATATATAAACTCATTAGAAAAGCCTAGTTTTCTTTTTTGAATTTATAACACTAGATTCTCTTTAGGGCTTCTAAGCCTTTTGTTGTATTTAATTCTGAAGAAAACTTAAATGGCGTAGAATTAATTTTACACATCAAATCATTCTTAACTTGTTGTTTACATAATGAAACACATTAACCTTTTTATTCAAATATTTTTGAAAAGAAAAAAATAACTATTTATTGCGTAGTAAGGAGCTGGAATAATTGCATATGAAGTTTAAAACAATAGAAAAAAATTGTGTATATGATTTAAATAATTCTAATAAATTTTAAAAAAGAAAATCTAATGAATAATAAATTACTTAATAAGTTTGTGTGTTTTTTCCGTATTAAAAAAAATCTAAACAATTTTGAATGTTTTAAAGCTTTTAAAATTATTTTTTGTATGAAAAGATAATTTTAAAAATTCAGTAGTAAATGAATTTTTTTACTTAACTATAAATTTTGTTTATGACTATAAGTTTTTTTGCATATAACTATAAGTTTACAAAACTCATAGTTGCACTATGAGTTTTGTATACTAACAAAAAAGGAAATCCGCAATTAAAATTTAATTTATTTTACGTGTTAAGATAATTAATCTATGATAAAATCTACCAGTGTTAATATTACTATCTATTATTCTAATAAACTTATTCTTTTCTTGAAACAATATAACTTTGTGGTCATATGCATTTAATTATGCCATATATCTTTAAACACACGTAAAAATGTAAGAGTAAATGCAATTGTTACTCTTTGCTGACTGTTCCCTTAAATATATTGCAAGTCTTAGCCATTGCCTTACAAGAACCTACGCCAATAAATTATCATATTAATTAAAAAAAAGTATATATATATTATGCATTTGAAATATCTTTATTTTCTTGCGCATTTCTGTTGAAGCTGCTGTATTTTTATCGCATCTCCACTGCATAGTATGTTATATGTTGTATATTTTTTTTTTTGTACTTAGGGCTTCCTAACTGGACATCATATCCATACATAATATGCATATGTATACAAAGGTTATAAATTGGGATAACTACTTATGGGAAATAATTTAACTATAAACTATGGGAAATAATTTATGACTCTGAAATGTTGTTGATGCCATTTTAGAGGAACAGTACTGTTACATTTTTTATTATAATGCATTTACATTATAACGTTTCATCATATAACGTTTTTTATTATTATTATGTACATTATAATATTTCATCTTAAAATGTTGCATTTATAATATAACGATTCATCATAAAATGTTGCATTTGCATTGTAGTATTTCATCGTATAACGTTACTTTTTCATTTTAATGTTTCGTCTTAAAATATTACATTTACATTATTAAGTTAGATCTTAAAATGTTACATTTACATTATTATGTTTGATCTTAAAATGTTACATTTACATTATTATGTTTCAACATATAATGTTAAATGTACATTATAACGTTTCATAATATAATGTTAAATGTGCATTATAATGCTTCATCATTACTTTTTTATTAAAATGTTTAATTCAAAACTTTTCAGATTTTTCATTTTTTTTTTCATTTTATTATACATTTTGCCATGCACTTAACTTTTATTTTACAATACATCTTATAACTTTTTTTACTATTACCTTCCTTTATCTCATCATTTTTAATTTTGACTGCTGTGAAAATTCACATTGCGTTGGAAAATGAGGATTAAGGCAGGCGTAGTTTTCGTGCGTTGTTTACATTTCTCAGTATAAAGCAGGTTTGATGCAGTGCAGTAAGAAAAAAAAACAACTGCGTTTGTTGTTGCTTCCGTGAAACAGAATTTTATTGAGATATTTTTCAGAATTTATCTTTGGAACAAACCTTTCCCTCGTGGCTTAAGGGTGTCTTGTATTTCGATTCTGTAAACAGTAACTGTCGAGCTTTTCTCTTCTTTTGTGCTAAGCCGAACTTCTTTTCACAGAAAAGAACTCTTCTTAAAATATAGCAGTTTGTTTTTCCTTTAAGTATTAGAATGCGAAATGGCTATTCATAAATATAAATAAACAAAAGTCGTTTTTGGATTCGATCCAGTTAAAGTTCAAGGGTTTTTTTTTTTTGTTTCGTTGGATTGCAATTTTATATTTTTAACCAATGGAGAAAATTTGAGGCGTATGTGTATAATATATATTTTTTTTAATTTTATGTGTGTAAAGTGAATTTTTAAAAGTAATATTAAATGATATTCGAAAAGTATGCATAAAAATGAACTTCAGTCAAGATTTATCATACTCATTGAAGAATTGTATTGTATGATATTTTTTAAGTATTTTCAGATTTTTTTTTTTATTGAAGGAAAATATTAATATAATTTTTGTACCATTTGTGAATTATTAGCTATTTACAGTATTATTTTTAAATTAAGATTTTACAAAGATGTATGAGTTAAGCTTAATTTAATTAAATATATTTTGTCTGAAAAATTAATAGTAGAACTATTCAATAAAACCCTTTGAAAATAGAACACAAAAATTTTATGAGAACACTGGTATTTTATTCTACACAAAAACATTACTTAAAAATATTTTAATTTAGTATACTGCTCATTATTTTTAAAGAAATATTCATTCATTCATATTAATTTTTAAATTGGCATGAATAAATGAACACGTTACATTTTTTAAACAATTCGAAGAAGCTGTATTCCTATATGTATGATATCATTTGGTGGCATAAGTGTAGTATAAGTGCATGTGTGAATAAAGTTGTAAGTTCTCCAACTTGTACCTCAACATCTAAACCCCACCACATCCACTTACAATCTGGTTGCCCGACCTGCACACTGCGAAGGGAAATTATCTAGATTTGTAGCAAAATTATATTCTCCGTAAAATTCCTGCAATTTTTTTAAAGTTAGGTCTGAAATCAAGATGTATCTTGTATACAAAAAAAAGGTTAATGCATTTTATTATATCTATACTCAAATTCTTTATTACATTCATTCTTTAATTTTTTTTTCAGACACTTGATATTTTTTCATGCCGTTTCTCTGAAATCATTTATGTTTTAGATTTCACTACGTGATATTTATTTGAAGTATACTGTATCGTTGTAATTAGTATTCAGTACAATGTTTTTTTTTTTTTTAAATTAAAATACATATAGTATATTTAATGGAAAAAAAAAATATGTGCATTTAGTGCATCTTAAACTTAGAAATAAATAAACATAAAATTTTATTTATATTCTCTTTTTTTATATTTTTAGTTTGCAATTTATAATAATGGAATTTTGAGTACAAATAACTGATTTTGTTAGTTTAAAATTTTAAGCATTTATATTTATATGCCGCCATGTAAAAATGGAATAAAAATAGAAATTCGTTTAAAGAATAAAATAAAATTGCGCATTTCGGTTCATTTTATCAGTAAAAAAAAAAAGGAGGCTTGTTGTTTTTATTTCGCTGTAATCTTGCGTCATAATCTGTAATTTATAATCTTTCTTATCATTATTTATTCCATTTATCTGATTGATATGCGGATATTGAATAGTGGCCAACAAAGGATCCAGTGTGCGATCGAAACCAAACAATCCTTCAAGAAAAGAGTTGGGAGATAAGTCGCCTCTTGGAAAGTTTACTGTCAAGCTCTAAATAAAAGTGCGGTGGTAGATGACGAGAAGCTTTCAATTAGTTTTGAAATTTTCTTCTGATAAGCATGTCAGCATGTCGATGATATCAAGCAGTCTTTCGAGAAAGAAATTTTTTTATTGATCTCTAATGTTTTGGTTTACATGATCGAAAATGATAATGACAGCTACCATTTCATATGGTGCGTTTTATGTCGAACTTTTATACCACTTGTTATACCACGACGGGTAATGAGGGGAGATATCTCCTTTCGGATGGACTGTCTCGCATTTGCATGTCGTATGGGTGGAAAAATCCGGAAAACTCCCACCGGATAGTCTGATTGTTGATGCGAGATGGTTACACATGTTGCCGTCCTTGTTCTGAAAGCTGTTAATTTCAAAACACGCTTCAAGTGGATTCGTACCTGAGCCTTGTTGCATGCTAGCTGCTTGCTTTACCTCTAGGGCACTAGGCGAAGAATGATGCATATTGAAATAGAAGAGATACCCCGCATTCAACGTACATTAAATTTAGAAATTTGACTGTAGAAAATGAGTTGAATGAGTTTTTATGTTTTATTTCAATTATAGCTTTATGCCATTTCATTGTGTGTAATTTTCGCAGCATATTTGGGCTAGGCAATTGTCAAAATAGACTACAGAGATTACTACTCTCATAATAGACTCACGGTACTATACTACACTCATAACAGACTCATTACTGGTACTACATTGCACTAAGAGACCCACACTACACTCATAATATACTCAGTACTACATTGTTCTACACTCGACATAGTACTACACCCCATAATAGACTCATTACACTACACTCATAATTGCCTCACATGAATAAATTACACACATAATAGAATCAAAGAACAAAATTAAGCTCATAATAGACTCGAAATATTAAACTATATCCATAATAGATTTGCAATACTACACTACACCCATAATAACTCACTACACTACACTACACTCATAATAGCTTCACAGTACTATACTAACCGATAATAGACTCATTGGCTACACTCATAATAGGCTCACAATACTACATTACACTCATAATAAACACGTGATACTACACTACATCTATAATAGACTCACAAAACCACTCTAAACCCAAAATAGATTCACAGTACTTTACTACATCCATAATAGACTCACAAACCACTCTAAACCCGTGATAGACTCACAGCACTACATTACACTTATAATAGACTCATGATACTACACTACATTTATAATAGACTCACTACACTACACTCATAATAGACTCACAATACTACACTACACCCATATGCCTTGAAGGTATGATATGTATGAAGGTATGCCTTGAAGGTATGTTTAGGTGTCACATCCTTGTTGTTAGTTGTGGTGTGGGATAAAACACAAAAATATTCTACCAGGTGAGATACAATTGCTGATGCGAGACACTGTGACACAGTCGTCAGCATGCACGCTTATTTTTCAAAAAAGTATCTGCAAATCATTTAGAATATATATGTATCTTGTATTATAGTTGCATAAAATTTCCATTTTTCTGTGAATTCTATTTTGCATTTTCTTATTCTTACAGTTTCTAATAGCAATTCAAGTAATTTTTTTTCTATACATTATTTTTTTATAAAAAAATATTTAAGAATTCCAAATCATAGAAAAATCGAATTAAAATTAGGCTAGCTAGTGGATTTTAATTTTTTAAAGATCTGTGCGAAAAATGTACAATAATTTAACTAATATTACCGTCCAAATTTACAGTTCAGCGTAATGATCCAATTAAAATGAAGGGTACTTTGTGATCGCAATACCACCATAAATGTTCTAATAAGTAAGCAATTTCAATCTCACGATTGAACCAGTCTGCGTTTAATCTGTGTATCTGTGTTATCTATTTAAATAAGATTGACGAACCAGAACATAACAGAACATGCTTTCAAATACGATTGACGAACAACATATTGTAATAACCTTGAGTCGTCCCGATCTGTAACAAGACATAAGTACAGAAAAATATACCACAATATATATTTTATACTGTATATTTTTCCACCTTATATTAAAAGATATTTTGTGATTGCAAGACCTCCTTAAATGTCCTAACAAATAGCAGCTTCAAGTCCTACGCTTAGAGTGCAGTGTGCATTCAAATACGATTGACGAACCAGAACTGCACAAAAATACTATCCATAACACATTGTAATAACTCTAGGCGTCCCGCTCGGTAACAAGACATAAGTACAGAAAAATATACCACAATATATATTTTATACTGTATATTTTTCTCTCCTTTCTGACACTGTGTATGGGTGAAAAGGCTCGCAGTCTTCTTTGGCAACACCAAGGTGAAGTGTATTCTCTTTCTTCACTTGTTAGCCCACGGATTGCCGAGTGCTGGCTGATAAGCCCCTCATCGGTCCACACCAAACACTCGTCTGTGAAGAGATATGATCTCTGTATCGCAGACAACGAGGCGACAGATAAGCTGCTTTGACAAGGCGACGGAGATAGCTTTTTTTTTCTCCACAACTAGACAACATTGTTAGGTTGTTTGTTTTTTATCCGGTGTCACAGATTCCAGTTGCAGGAAAATATTATTTCAGAAGGCAAACAGTAGAAGTTTATATATCTATCTATCTATCTATATATATATATAGAGAGAGAGAGAGAGAAAGAGAGATTGTACGTTTTGTTTTAATTTTTAGACACGTTTAGGAATTCATTAGATGTAATTATATGAATATGTTAGCATTAAATTTATCATTTTGTTATTTTATCAGAATGGAAAAACAAATTAATAAAATTGCAGAAATTGATGTAGTCAAGCTAAAACAACGTATAATTGTAATAAATTTCAAGTTTTATCTTCTCATAGTTTCTTACGAAAGGAACTATAATATAAATTCAAAAGCCATTTAGGTTCGATTTTCATGTATTACATATTTTATCTGTTTAATAAATAGGGCAAGGTGCTTTAGATGTACTGTTTTCACCATGTTTTGAATATTAAAACAAACCATGCTGTTAAATTAGCATGGTTTGTTTGTCGCTCTACGGTCATTTTGTTCACAATTAGGCTGGGACCTGCAGTTTAATGTGGATTCCGAACCACTCACAAACATCCATGCCCCCGCCAGTATTCGAACCTGAAGCATGTGGTACGAAAGACCAGAGCCAGTTGGACATCAGGCCGCTTTATTTTGGAGTTAGTCTGTTTAAAAATTTCCAATACTCATAGCTTAAGGTAATTGTCTCAAAAAAGTCTGTCTTGCTCCTTTCTGGAATATGGTGATATATCACTACTAGACAACGTTGTTAGGTTGTTTGTTTTTTATCCGGTGTCACAGATTCCACACTTGGAGGAAAATATTATATATTAGGAGGTTATTTTCATATATAAAGATTGTATTTTTTTTTTTTTAATTTTTAGATATGTTTAAAACTGATTAGATGTAGTTACACAAACATGTTAATGTTAAAAGTTATCAGAAGAAAAAAAATTAATAAAATTATACAAACTGATGCAACAAAGCAAAAACTATTGAATTTGAAATTTATTGCCATTATATCTTCTCGTAGTTTTTAACGAAAGCATAATAATTTAATTTCACAAAAGCATTTTTTTTTATGTTTGATTTTTATGTATTATAAATTTTTATTAATTTAATAAATAGGGCAGCGTTTTACAGGCACTGTTTACAAAACAGGAGAATATGGTAACTGCATTTAAGATTCTAGAATAACTAACTGAATTCCTTAATTTAATTTCATTATTGTTATTTACCCATACAGCATGGAAATCTGGACAACCATCATCTTTCAAAATCCTCCAATAAAGTGCTATTTACATAAAAGTCAATCTTTTACGTATGAAACTAAGTGGTCAATGGTCTATACACTCGCACTACTTACAAACACACACACTTTTCATACTTATACATACTATACAGATGTTGAAGTGTTTAACATGATAGATGAAGTACATTAAGACACACAGAAGCATTTTAAAAACACATTCAGTGACAATGAAACATGTAATATAAAAAGAAAAATTTAAGTCAATTCCTACTTTTCTTTTACTATATTGCAGAAAGTCTTTTATAAATAATTTTCATTCATTTTTTTTAAGTTTATCTAGCGCCATCTATTGGTAGATATATGCAACTTAAATCTAAAAAAACTAAAATTAATTAATTAAATTTATTTAATGAACTAATATTTGAAAAAAAAACTGTATTAACATCCAGTGTCATCCACTACAAGTTCAAAAAAATGTATTTGAACTGGAGTGGATGAATAAAAAAGTATTTTACTAACGATTGAAAATTTGAACAAGATTATATATATATATATATACCCTATATAATAAACATATATGTATATATATAAAGAGAGAGAGAGATAGTGAGCGTGAGCTAATAGAAGGAATTGAAAAAATGAATTTAAAAAAAAAAAAAACTACACGATCTTAAAACAATTGTACAAAAAGTTGTAAATATTAATTATACCTAAACTGAACTTAGCAGTGACAGAACTGAGTTGTTGCGAAAAAGAGCATTGTTTGGTAAAGGAAGATTACAATTTTATATTTTATTTTTGCTGTGGCATATCGTAAAGTATGGAATTCACGAATTAAATTGAATTGAATTGATTTGTTCACTTCCATCATGATCCTGTTGAATCGATTAATCTTTTATCTTTAAGATAGGCTTATCATTAATCTTTATAAGAATAATCACCTTTAAGATTTTAGCCATTTATCTCTTAATGATAATATAATTACAAATTTATGTTATTATTTATCCGTCCAAGTTTTGTCCTGTAGCATATCGTAAAGTTTTGAATCAATTTTGAATCGATGAATCATTATCAATTATTTTGTAATTTAAAATTATTGCATTTTGCCTTAATTCTAAAGGTAACATGAAAAATGTATAACAAACCTATTAGTCTTCTATAACAAAAGATGTAGGTGGTCTGCGTTTTATAATACCGTCATTTTAAAATCCCAAAGCCAAAACTCAATTAAATTAAGTGCAGTTTATATATTAATAAAACTAATGGCATGATTTGCTAAGTAATTGAAAATACATGTATAGATATAAGTTTATTGTTTACATTGTAATTTTCAAATAATAACTTGTGGTAACGGTTATATAAGTTATTGTTTAAAACAGATATACAGATAACAGACTATAGACACGTTTAAATAAGAATCTTTTTAGTGTCACATTTTATCAAATACTTAGACGTATGAATAAATATATTTTCATTTTAATGTTCGAATTTTGTTCCCTAAGATTGCGTATAGCATATAATCTGTAGAATGTCATTTAAAAACCTTTTGGAAGTTTAATGTTAAAAGAAACCTTTTCAGACATATTAATGGTTTTGTAGCGTTAGACTTATTATTATTACAATTTCGAAAATGTATAGTTATTTTTAGGATGTCTAGACATCTGTTCTGTGTTTTTGAAAATATTTCTTGGTTCATTTGCTGTTATGTTTCAAGGGATGGTTTGAAAATCTCTAGGCATAATGATTTTTGTAGTTGTTTCATAACCATTAGATGGTAACAAAGATTGTATATTTTGTATTTTCTCGTGATAGATTACTTCTGTGTTTTAATAATTAATGTTTTATGAAACATTTTTCATTATGCATTTGAGAAATGTTAATTGAAAACAACTTTTTTTTTTTCAGTTCTCATTTAAAATAACTTTTTTTTTATTAAGTGATTTAATTTGAGTACGATTTTAATTATGATAAATTCTATATTTTATATGCTACTGGGCGGGAATTATTCTATGTAAAATTGATTGTTTGTTTGTCTGAATGCAATATCTATATGTTCATTTATATTTTTTGCGCTACTGGTTTCAAATTGAAATAACACGATTTGAAACAAGAAAAGTTAAACTAAATCGAATTGGTGAATTAAATCCGTCGGCCAGAAATCTGTTAAATCCGTTGTGCCGTCTCTGGTGATATTCGTTCCAAATTGGCGGTGCAAAAAGCCGTGAGCAATGGCACTTATAAGTTTTGTAGTACACCTGGTTAACGCTCAATCTGTTATGTATGTATTTTAGAGATTCTATGTATCTAACTATTTTTTAGAGATTCTATGTATCTAACTATTTTAGAGATTCTATGTATCTAACTACTTTAGAGATTCTATGTATCTAACTATCTTAGAGATCCTATATATCAATTTTAGAGATCCTATGTATCTAACTATTTTAGAGATCCTATGTATCTAACTATTTTAGAGATTCTATCTAACTATTTTAGAGATCCTATGTATCTAAATATTTTAGATATATGTATCTAACTGTTTTAGATCCTATGTACCTAATTATTCAGAGATCTTATGTATCAGACTATTTTAGCTTTCCTATATATCTAACTATTTTAGAAATTCTATGTAAACTATTTTAGCGTTCCTATATATCTAACTATTTTAGAAATTCAATGCATCTAACTATTTTAGAGTTTCTATGTATCTAACTATTTTAGAGATTTTATCTAACTGTTTTACAGATCCTATGTATCTCATTATTTAGAGATCTTATATACCTAATTATTTAGAGATCTTATGTATATAACCATTTAAGAAATCATATGTATCTAACCATTTTAGAGATTCTATGTATCTAACTACTTGTATACAACTATTTATTAATACATATACAAACTATACATACAACTATTTGATCTGTTTTTATCTAACTGTTATTGAAGTCCCAGTTTTTATAACTTCAAATTTATGAGTAATTTATTTTTTATTTCTGAAATCACCGTATTTTTTTATCTGACACGTCGTGAAAAATCACAGAAAGTTTTTTTTCACTTTTATTAAATAAAATTTGAAATATTTATTTAAAATACATGTTTTGAAACATTAGATTATATTAGTGTTTTAATTTTAATATGAATGTTTAGTCACATGGCAATATTAATTTTAATGCTGCGAACTAGATTGTAAATATTTCTGTACAAACTTTTCCATATTTTAATTTTCAATCTTCATCGGTAACTTTTGCTGTAAATTAATATCGAAGCATATTTACATAAAGAGATAACAGAAACCAGGAAACACAACCATATCTGCTATTAATTAGATAATTAACTTTGCCATATGCTCACATGCTAATAAATCTTTCAGTGTAATTAATAATATATTATTAACAAAACGAGGCGAAGCTAAATTGGTCGAACTATTTTACAGACAAACCAAAATGGATATACCTTAAAGTTGTAGTCAGTAACTGAACATTTTTATATAAACAACCTTGTAAAAAAGGAGTAAATTTGGTAAACACATAAATCTGATTATACGTGCCAAAATTTTTTTGTGATATAGAAAGACGATTATTTTAATTAAAACTTCAAATTCAGCAACAAACTTAGAAAATACAATGAATAAAACATTGGGAAACCTGTTAAAGACAGCGGTCCGATGGTCAATTGGCTAGTGCTCTGGCCACTGGTATGACATATTTCAGGTTCGAATCCTGTTGGAGGCATGGATGTTTGTTAATAGTTCGGAATCCACGTTAAACTGTAGGTCTCTGTCTAATTAGCCCAAAGTGTGCACAAAATGGCCGTAGAGATCAAACCAAACCTATTAAAACCAAACACTATCAATATTACTGAAAAGCAATCCTTGTAAATTGAGATTTATTTAAAATATGCTTCAGAAAAGAGAACCAATATCAAATGTTAAAATATAATTCATAAGAGGATAATATAAATGCTACTAAAAAAAGGTTAAAGCTATCAATCATGAAAGATTGACCGGCTCTAAATGGACTGTGTCACTTTCCATTATAATCAAACTTTTTATATATTATTTACTACAAACCGTTGATGTAGGAGCAAAATATTGATTACCTGTTGATTGATCTTCTGTATGAGAAAAATTGGATATTGAAAAAGATATCAAAATAAAGATCTTCATGTTTTTGTGATAGTGACCATATCACATCAATATATCATACAGTTTTATACATTAAACTCCTCCATCAAAAATTGTAATAAAAAAGAAAAAGTAATATTTAATAAAGTAAAGATTTCTCAGAATGAGAAATGGATTCAAAAATGTCAATCATGATGTTTAAAAAATTAAAATGTCTTCGGTACCAAGGTATCGGGTTCAAATCCCGGCTTTGTCATGGGTGTTTGTAGTGGTTCGGAATCCAAAACTAGGTCCCGGTCCTAATAGAATGGTAGAGCACTGCGGGGGCAGTTAAACCATCAAGTTACACGCGCCCCCTGGGTGATGTAAAGTGAGTAACATCGGGGCAGCCCTTATGGCGAAGATCACGGTCTATTTGCCAGCTGCATTAGAAAAAAAATGTTTAAAAATTAAACTGTCTTCTAAAATTCCAGATTTTAAAGGAATGATCCATAACAAAACTATTATTTTTAAGTCGGAGAGAAAAAAACCATTGATCTACAATAGTACTATTGCACATGGCACATTAGAATCAAAAATGTTCTTAAAGGTGTAGAAGCAACTCTATCTGCATTAGACCTCTAGTGCACACTAGTTATCAGTGGTAACTAGTGTGTAGACCCAAATCGAATCTGCTGGAAGCGTCCGTTGCGGCCAATGTTTTCAGAAATAAGTTTATCCTCAATTTGCCAAAAGAAGACATAACTATGATGTTATATTGACTGCCAGATATAAATGTCAGTGTTAAAATTTGATATATATATTTTTTCCAATGCAGCTGGTAAACACTTAGACAGCTTGGTCTTGGATGCCTTAAGGCAAGCGCTGCACAGACGTTACTCACTTTGCTTTATCCAGGGGGCGCGTGTAACTTGAAGATACGGACGTGGAGTAATGCCTCCGCAACGCTCTACGATCCTATTAGGACGAGGGCCAAACAGACCGGGACCTAAGGCTTAAAGTGGATTCCGAACCACTGCAAACATCCATGGCACCACCGAGACTCGAACCCCGAAAACCTGTGGTACCGAGCACCGCCTAGCCATTCGGCTATTCAGGCCCCAAATTTGATATATAAATATATATACACTCAAGGGGCCAAAACATTATGACCACCTGTCAATAACGAGTTGGCCCACCGAGCAACACAGCTTCCAACCCGCCTTGGCATGTATTAATACTACCACCAATACCGGTTAATACCATTTCCACCTGATCACGTGCCTTCCACGTCATCCAGGCGAGTTCATTTCAAAATGTAGGGGTGGTCATAATGTTTTGGCTCTTGAGTGTATATTGTTTGGGGACATATTTTTGTAGTTAACATCGGTGAACCTCGTTTTCCACCTATGTATGCTTCGAAAATTCGAACGGTAGGTGATGAGCGAAATACTTTGGATTCCGGGGTGGGTGGGAAGACTTTAAACGGTAACAGAACACTACAGAACTTTTAGCTTTAATATATCGATAGCTATTCGAGGCATACATCCGTGAAACACGAGATCCACCGTTATTAAATATGTCCCTGTCAAATAATATATATTAAATTTTAACAACGACATCCATTTTTGGCAATCAACAATTTCATAGTTTTTCTTTTGGAGCATGGAGGAATTTCGTCTTTTATTAATATGTAGCATTAATTGGGTAAAGGGTATATTTCTAGGAGGTTTTTAAGGTAACTCCATTTTTGGAAAATGGTATCCTAATGTTCGTATCGTATGGTAGACTGCCAAGTGAATTTACCTCGAATATCCTGCTGTTATGTGAGATGTTTACATATATTTTTACAATTATTGTCATATCTCCCGTTTTTGAAAGCAGTAACTACACAGCTGGCAGCGATTTGAACCTGAGCCTTTTATGTGCTTGCAGCGCATCTTCTTCTACTAGAGCAATAGTGGCCTGATGGTCAATTAACTAGCACTCTCTTTGGCCTTTGGTTCGAACCACATTCTTCACGTTGGTATGGCGAGTATATGTGTGTATATATGGTATCGTGTCGTATGGTATGGCGGTATGGCATGGTATGGTATGGCGAGTATATGATTGTATATTCGTGTCGATGGTATGGCGAGTATATGAGTGTATATATGGTATCGTGTCGTATGGTATGGAGTATATGAGTGTATATATGGTATCGTGTCGTATGGTATGGCGAGTATATGAGTGTATATATGGTATCGTGTCGTATGTCGGTATATGATTGTATGGTATCGTGTCGTATGGTATGGCGAATATGATTGTATATATATGGTATCGTGTCGTATGGTATGGCGAGTATATGAGTGTATATATGGTATCGTGTCGTATGGTATGGCGAGTGTATGATTGTATATATGGTATCGTGTCGTATGGTATGGCGAGTATATGATTGGTATCGTGTCGTATGGCGAGTTGTTCGGAATCCACGTTAAACTCTCGGTCTAATTAGCCTAAAGTGTGCACAAAATGACCGTAGAGCGTCAAACCAAACTGGACTACTAGGACAATAGGCTGTTGATCTTTACGGTCAATGTTTTTCCATAACTGTTTATATTTTTAGTTATTTTACTTACTAAAAATATATTTTATGGGAATAACATTTCTTTGTATTATTATGTGTTTTTAGTCAAAAAAAAAAAAATTTTAAAATCATTAAAATAATTTATTTTTATATACATTTTTTATTATTTTCATAAATAAAAATTATTAACGTTACTTATGTAATGCAAGGGGCCTGAAGGGCCGAGTGGCTAGCGCTCTGGCGCTCGGTACCACAGGTTTCGGGTTCGAGTCCCGGCGGTGCCATGGATGTTTGTAGTGGTTCAGAATCCACTTTAAACCGTAGGTCCCGGTCTAATAGGATCGTAGAGCGTTGCGGAGGCATTGTTACTCTGCGTTCGTGGCTTATCTTCAAGTTATACGCGCTCCCTGGGTAATGCAAAGTGAGTAACGTCTGTGCAGCGCTTTTGCCTTAAGGCATCAAGACCAAGCTCTCTAAGTGTTTGCCAGCTGCATTAGAAAAAAACCTTATGTAATGCTTGTATGATAATTGTATTTAAAAGTTTTGAAAATTCTGTTTTTATTTGAAAAGAATGTTTTTATTTAATTTTTAAAAACTTAGTTTTTCCTTGTTTGCTATTTTATTTAATATATTAATTTTTCAAAATGTCGCAGTCATGGGGGAATATTTTTATAAGTGGAAGGGAAAGAAAAGAACAACAGAGAAACTTAATAGGTTAAACTGGCGTTTAGGTTCATTTACATAATGTGTGATGTTTTTAATTTAACAATAATGCTGTTATGGTTTGAAATATTACGTTAAAGCCACAATTTTTTTCATTTTTGTTTAGTTTTATAAATCTTGAAGCGTCTTCTGGGTTTAAAAACTTTAATGCAATTATAAAACACAATATCTTGAATACCTTACTTATTTTAATATTTATTTTTCCAATTTTCTTTATGTATATTTAAATTATTTCCTTATTTTAATTTAACATTTGATAAAAAGTGCATTTAACAACATTAATTATATTTTATTTAAATAAATTCTGAAGAAAATAAATATCTATAATAATAAAAAATAAAATATATTTGCTTTTTAAAACAATATATATTTGCACGTTAAATATATTTAAAATTGATAATATTTCATCTTAAATAAAAATACAGAAGCAAAATAAATGTTTATTTATTTTCATAAATTTTTAAACATCTGATAAAGTTAACTAATATTAATAATTTAAAAATAACAATTATTTTTATATTTGTTAAATTTACATTAAACAACATAATTTGTTAAACAGTATAACATGCCTATACTACTGCGATTTTAATATTAAAATAATTTGTTAAAGTTAAAAATTTTAGGCATTTTAGTTTTAAAAATAATAAAGATTTTGATAAAAAGAAATTT
Source organism: Caerostris extrusa (assembly GCA_021605095.1). Lineage (NCBI taxonomy): Eukaryota > Metazoa > Arthropoda > Arachnida > Araneae > Araneidae > Caerostris > Caerostris extrusa. Next base: position 34,169 of record BPLR01020041.1, read on the forward strand.
AAATAATAAAACAACATTTATTTGCATGATAAATATTTTTAAAATTCACACATATTTCTACATGCACATATTTAATTCAAAAATACTGAAATATATGTTTATTTATGTTTCTTAAACTTTTTAAATATCTGCTCTAATTAACTAATATTAATTCATTTAAAAATAACAATTATTATTTAAGTTTGTTCAATTTTACATTAAACAGATATAACTTGTTAGACAGTTTTATACGTTGACAATTATATACTACTGCAATTTTAACTTTAAAATAATTTTTAAAGTTAAAAATTTTAGATTTCAGTTTTTAAAAATAATAAACATTTTTGATAAAATAAAATCATTATAGTCGGTTACAGAGATGAATGTAAAATTCTGAAATAGAAAATTACAGACATAATTTTATTTTATGCAATCTTATTTATAGAAAGTAATTTAATACAGACATAACTCTAATAGAATTATATGATTAATGAAATAATATGCAGACAAAATTTAATTTATTTTGTTTAGTTATGATTGTAGTGAAAGTATAAGCTTTCGTGGAAATTTCTTCCATTTATTTACTAGACGATTTTATAGCGGTAGCCTTGGTTTTCCCAAACAATGAAACAAAAACAAATGACAACTTGTTTTTTCATCTGTCAACAATGTAACTTCTCATGCATAAAAAGATAAAAATATTACTTTTGTTGTGCATTGACATCTGAATTTATTATTTTTATTTACAAGGAAATGTTTTGCAACCTAGTTATGTTATGAGTATTTCTACAGCAGCAGTTTTATTGGAGGTATTTTATGACTATTACGTAATAGACTCAAGAAAGATTTTAAGAAATGCACAGTCAAGAAAATTTCAGATGGAAATATTTTAAATGAAATCTGTAGAAAAAAAATTAATAAAGAAATAATTAATAAAAAATTATTAATTAAAATACTAAATAAATAATAATAAATTTAAAAAAACCTGTTTTTTTTTTTTATTTATTGAAAATATTTGCTTAATAAATTATTAATTTTTATATAAAATTTGTGTTACCTAGAATCGATCTCTTATTAATTGATAAATATTTTAAATGTAGTTAATTTGCTTATTTTGAAACCATTCTAATTAAATTATTGTACATCTAACAAAATGATTTTTTAAAAAACAAATGTTACTTTTTTACACACTTTTCGCGTTTTTAAATAACAGTAGTACTTTACAGTGCAACTTATTTTACATATTTTATGTGCTACTGGAAACCACATACGAATTATTTATTATGTAGAAACTTTTCTTTGGGACTTCCAATTGAATGAAATTTTTCAACTGAAATATTTGTTTACTTCTAATGCTGAAAACAATTTCAACAAAAAAATTGTAATCGTCTTGGCCGATATTCAAGTTTCCCATAACATTTATAATTTAATATAAGAACAAAACGCATAACAGTAATCTTGAAGAATAAAATAAAAAAAAGCACTGTAGAATTCCAAAAGATTTTCTTTTCTTGAAAAATATTTTTTGACTTTGAAATAAAATATCTTTGCTTGCACCAGGGGATCTTTTAAAAAATACATTAATTTTTTTTCTGAATTAATTTTTTTATATAACAATTACTCTATATAACAATTACTCTTATAAGTTATTTAACAATTACTCTATTATTTTGTAAATAAATCTTTTAAAAATAAAAAATAAATAAAACTGAAAATATAAAAAAATTTAAAAAAATAATATAATAAAAAAATATATATATATATATAAAATTTAATAATAAATTTATAATATATAATAAAGTTATAAAATAAAAATAATAAAAATTGAGTTCCAAACGATTTTTTTCTCAAAATTTTTCACTTTGACATAAAATTGCCTTTGCTTTCATCAGACGATCTTTTAGAACAATTGTACATTAATTTTCCTCTCAATTAATTTTTTTTTTTACTAAGTAATTTAACAATTACTCTATTATTTTGTAAATAAATCTTTAAAAAATAAATAAAACTGAGAATATAAAAAAATAAAAAAATAAAAAATAATAAAATAAAAATAAAAAAAAATAAAATATATAAAATATAATAATAAATTTATAATATAAAGTTATAAAATAAAAATAATAAAAATTGAGTTCGAAACGATTTTTTTCTCAGAAACATTTTTCACTTTGACATAAAATTGCCTTTGCTTTCATCAGACGATCTTTTAGAACAATTGTACATTAATTTTTCCTCTCAATTAATTTTTTTTACTAAGTAATTTAACAATTACTCTATTATATTTTAAATAAATCTTTAAAAAATAAATAAAACTGAGAATATAAAAAAATAAAAAATAATAAAATAAAAATAAATAAAAATAAAATATATAAAATATAATAATAAATTTATAATATATCATAAATTTATAAAAAATAAAAATAATAAAAATTGAGTTCCAAACGACTTTTTCACTTTGACATAAAATTGTCTTTGTTTTCACCAGACGGTCTTTTAAAATAATTTTACATTAATTTTTCTTCTGAATTTATTTTTTTTACTAAGTTATTTAACAATTACTCAATTATTTTGTAAATAAACATTATGTATAAACGAATATAAAAAATAATAATTCATATTATATTCTTTATGTATTAAATTAAAAAGAATATAATATGAATTATTGGATAAATTCTTATAATAAACTTGGTAGGATAGTAATCCTGTATGACTTTAAAAATAATCGTCAAGTAACTGTAAAAAAATTGGATTTCAATGAAAATGACAAAACCCCATTACCCAAAACAATATCTATATATTTTATGGGTAAAAATTCGATGTTATCTACAGAATTATTATTGTTTTTAAAAGGTTAAGGATATTTTATTACTATTGGAGCATTAACAGAATCTGTTAAGCAAAACTATTTACATTCTGTTGAATTTTTCATTATAGATATCTTATTGTAATTTATCATAAATTTGTTATAAAATACTCATTTAATGCATTTGATAATTTTTTATGAAACATTCCATAATTACTATAAGATAATTCATCATATCTGTAAGAATGATAACTTTATATGCATATTCCTGTCTGTTTTGCAGCATCCTTTTCAGAATAATTCCTATTAGGATAAATTCTTGTAGTAAACTTGCTGGGACAATAATTCTACGTATATGATTTTTTAAAATTAATAAAATTATCAGATATTTCTACTATATTCTTAATATCTCTTATTCGTATACTCTTTTTCAATTTATAATTTAATATGTCTTGATCACTATTGGGATGTAAATTAAAATGGAACGATAGTATGTGGAGCCTGATGGCCGAGTGACTAGCGGTCGGTGCCACAGGTTTCAGATTCTAGTTCCGGCGATGCCGTAGATGTCTTTATGGTTCAAAATCTATTTTAAACCGTAGGTTCCAGTCGAATGTGACTGTAGGGCGTAGTGCTGACAACCCTACCCCGTAAAAGAGAAACATCTCGTCTCGAAGTAGATGGCCTACTATGGAGATATTAAGCCAATGAAGAAGATAAATTTTTCTAATACAGTTGGCAATACACAGACAACTATGTTTATGTCATAAGCAAGGGCTGCACCGCTGTTACTCATTTATCACTAACCAAGGGGCACGTGTAGCTTGAAGATATGCTACCGACATGAATAACACTATCCTATGATCATATTAAAAAGTGGGACCTACGGTTTAAAGTGGATTCGAACCACTAAAATCATCCATGGCACCGCCGGGACTCAAACCGAAACAGAGCCGCTCGGCCATCAGGTCTCAAGAAGAAGATAGTGGGTGACAAAATTCACAAATCACATAAAAATTTATCCGTAAAAACCTATTTTCAAGATATTTTTAGTGTAAGACAGTTTTTTTTTATTTATAATTACAGTAATAAGGAAGAAAAATATAAAGAACCAATAGGAATTTATCAGCATGGTGACAGTACAGTGATCTTTAGTACTGTGAATCATTAAAAATGCTTTATCGCAACTTAAATAATGTAATCTTCACTACAAAATAATCTGATTCGATGCAATTCATAAACTCGAGACCTAATGTTTATTTTGAAAGGATATGATTACAAGCTTTTCAATGAAATTTCAATTATCTGCTTTCAAGTTCTTCATATCTATAATAGCGTGAGAGGTAATTTTTCGGAGTATCTAAAACTCTCGAAAAACTCTCGACTGATTACTCGCCTTTTTTTTCCGATAACGAAACAACTTTGCTCTTTACTGGAAAACGCTTCTTTTGCAATAATTTTAATTTCATATTTTTTTCCTTTTGATACGATTTTCTCTAGAATGAATATAATGTAAATTGTATTGAAAATAATGAGCCGCGTATTGAAAGAGCATTTATTATTTTTATGTATATGTTTCCCTTTAGAAATAATTGGTCGTATTCAATATTTATATTTTCAATGATGCACTTTTTAAATGATGAAAAAACACGATTTCAATTTATATTTGAAAAGAAATTGTTTCTTGAAATATAAAATTAATTTTGTCTTCTTTTGTAAGGATTTTCCGTTTGAGTTATATGTATAAATTTTGTTTCGTAGCTGTGATTAATTGGATATTCAAAAACGCTGAATTAAAGAGTTATATATATATTTTTTGGTTGCTAAAACATTGTATAAAAAAAAAGACAGTTGGTTTCGAATAATTTTCAGAATAAAATATGTATTTGTTACAAAAAATTCGTAGTTATAATTTATATTGCTACAAAAAATATTATATTACAATTTTCATAAGTTCATTGGGAAAAAAGGTTTAAAAAGGACATTTTCACAAACATTTCTTTAATTTTAAGAAAATATAAAAATAAAATTGAAAATAAATGAAAAATTCAGAAAAATGAATAAAATAGTGTAATGAAATTTTAAATTAAGTTTTTTTTATTGGAGAACGACGATAAGATGTGTCTTAAAACATTCCTTTTTTTTTACTGATTGAAATATGCAATAATTTTTTTCTACTTCGAGGAAATATATTTACACCCTTTTTTTTTTTGTGTGTGAAATAGAGGAAATGGAGAACAGGGACAGCGAAAAAAAATCTCTTAAAAATATATTGAAATTTTATCACTAGCTATGAAATATATTGTTTGCAATACATTTAAAAATGTATGCGATAAATGGGGACCACATAAAAAAAAAAAAGAACCACATGGAAAATATGTATAGCAAAACCTCAGAATGTAGCACTACCTCGATTTTAATAGCATTCATGGTAATGGAATGATATAATATCGAGTGAACCATCTGTTGATTTTTTTAATTTGCATTAGACAGCTATGTTGTTTTCTTTTGAATTACAATTTTGAATTAATTTTTATTCGTAATATGCATTTGATGGAGTTTTTATAAATACTGCACACACACACACACACACACACACGCTCGCAAAACCCCACAAAAAACAGGTATGACTATATTTACTTCAGGAAGAAAGAATGTCCTTTTTTCCTTACTGTTGACGATCATTAGTATTACACAACTCTCGCGCACATGAAACGTTTTATGTAAACAAAGCGAAGACAAAGAATACGACAAGAAAAGAAAACTAGGAATGATGATAATGATTTCATAAAATAATAAACCCTTTCCTTGAAATAAACCTTTCCAAAATATGCGCGTCCTTACAAATTGCCACTCAGAATAACTTCCATTCAAAACTTGATGAAAATGAGTTTCGTGCGGACTGAGTTATTTCAATTTCCGACTGAAAATCCAGAAAAAAGAAAAAAATTCTGCGTTATTAACTGTCAACGTCCAAGACAAAGAACTTATTGTCTCCAAGATTCACAATTATTTCTTATTGTAATTAGAGTTGTGAATTGAAGTCGGGAATACCGACAATGAAATGTAAGCAGTACGAGCATTTTCTGGATACCATTTAAATGCGTAAGTCTAAGAATTGTGGAGGGACTGTTTTTAAGGGTTTGTTTCTAAATGAAAACGAAAGACAGTATTCACTTTTCGTCAGCAAAGACAGAAGAAGTGGTAATAACTTTGCTGGATGTTATGTGCTGTGGTTATTAAATCCTTTTTTCCTGCGTTTTATTATTTAGTCGAAGTTCAATTTTTTGTTGTTGTTGCATGTTATGAGATTACTCTTAATTTTCATGTGTCATATTTTATATATCTCACAAAAAAAAAAAAAAAAAAATCGTACATAAATGGACCTCATAAAAACAGGTTTGACTTCATTTATTTCAGGAAGAAGGAATGTCATTTTCGTTCCCTACTATTGATGATCATTACTGTTACATAACACTATAAAATTTTTGTTTGCAAAACATTTACAAAAATTATGCGGTAAATAGTCCCACATAGAAAATATGTAAATCAAAATCAGACGATGTAGCACTACCTAGAATCTTACAACATTCCTGGTAATGGGAGGATATAGTATCGGGTGGGGCATCTGATGGATTTTTTTTTTTAATTTACATGTTATTTTGACAGACATCTGTTGTTTTCTTTTTGAATTATAATTTTTATTTGTTATTTGAATTTAATGTTTTTATATAACGCACAAAATGGACCGCATAAAAGCAGGTTTGGCAGCATTTATTTCAGGAAGAAGGAATGTCATTCTTCTTTCCTACTATTGACAATCATTATTGTTACATAACACTATAAAATAAGTTGTTTACAAAATATTTAAGGAAAGTTTGTGCTGTAAATAGGGACCTCATAAAAAAAGTCACATAGAAAATACGTACATCAAAACCTGGCAATATAGCACTACCTGGAATTTAATAACATTACTGGTAATGGGGTGGCATAATATCAGGTGGACCATCTGTTGAAGTTATTTTTTAATTTGCTTGTTATTTTGACAGCCATAGAAACATACAAGAAAAAAATGTCATGTTATTTTGGCAGCCCTTGTTTCTTTTTGAATTACTGTTTTTAATTAAGTTTTATTCATAATATGCATAACAATTAATCATAAGAAAATCATTTTAATAAATAAAAGTTAATCATTAAAATTAATATGATGGAAAATATACCTCACAAAAAAATCGCATAAAAAGAGGTTTGACTGTATTTATTCAGGAAGAACGAATGCCATTCTTCTCTGCTTACTATTGACGGTCATTACTATTGCATAACACTATAAAATCTATTGAAAATTATTACTATACATTTCAAAAAATTATGCAATAAGTAGGTACCATATAAAAAATATGTAAATCAAATCCACGGTATACCTCGAATTTAATGACATTCGTGGTAACTGGATGATATAATATCAGGGTGGGCCATCTGCTGGTTTTATTTAATTTGCATGTTATTTTTACCAGTTACCTGCTGATTTCTTTTAAAAATTTAAATTTTATTTAGTTTTTTTAATTAATTTTTATTCATAATATGCATTTGATGGAAAATATACCTCATAAAAAATCACACAAAATTGACCGCATAAAGACAGGCATAAAGGTATTTATTTCAGGAAGAAGGAATGTCATTATTTTCTTACTGTTGAAGATCATTACTATTACATAACACTCGCGCACATGAAACGTTTTATGCAAACAAAGCGAAGACAAAGAATTCGACAAAAAAATGAAAACTAGGAATGACGATAATGATTTCATAAAATAATAAACCCTTTCCTTGAAATATTGCGTCCTTACAAAATTGCCACTAAGAATAACTTCCATTCAAAACTTGATGAAAATAAGCTTCGTGCGGACTGAGTTATTTCTGAATTTCCGACTGAAAAATCCAGAAAAAATAAAAAAAATTCTGCGTTATTAACTGTCAACGTCAAGACAAAGAACTTATTGTCTCCAAGATTCACAATTATTTCCTATTGTAATTAGAGTTGTAAATTGAAGACGGGAATACCGACAATGAAAAGTAAGCAGTACTACAAGCATTTTCTGGATGCCATTTAAATGCGTCGGTCTTACAATTGTGGAGACAATGTTTTAGTGGTTGGCTTCTAAATGAAAACGAAAGATAGTATTAACTTTTCGTCAGCAAAGACAAAAAGAAGTGGTAATAACTTTGCTTTATGTTATGTGCTGTGCATAGATGTTATTAAATACTTTTTGTACTACATTTTATTATTTTGTCGAAAGTCCAAATGTTTTGTTGGTAATGCATGTTATGAGATTACTCTTAATTTCCATGTACAGAACTTTAAATATAAATAGAAAAATCATTATATGTTTGTAAAAAAAGTAAATATTGATATAAAATTTCACTTTGAAAAAAATTTAATATTTTGAATACAAGAATTATCAAATGTCATTCTAAAAATCTTTAAAATCTATTAGTTTAAGGGTCTTTGTACCCTCATTACTGCCTGCAACCTTCACTCGACTCTGCACTCTCTTTTTCTTTCTCCCTCTCTCATTATTGATTCCAAAGTCTAACTGACGAAATAAAAACGTGCAATGTCAAGTCTAATGTAAAGTCTTTCGTCCTTCCCTTTGGCTGTCTTTCTTTTCGGGAAGACATGGTGAATTCTAATTTTATAAAAATATCATTATAATGTTTATTTTATAATCGATTAATTGTCTAATTTATCTACATTTAAATTGCTATTATAAAGTTCCTTATATGTTTATGTTGATTAAATTTAATTCTAGGAAACATAAACTCCACATATATTCCGACAGAAGTAAACAATCTTTAATGTTTTTTCAATCTAAATGAGTTACAGCAAATCAGTTAAATTCTGTGAAAAATTCCAAGTTTGTTAATGTTTAAAATCTACAAACAAAATGGATTTTCCATTAAAAATTTTGAAATTTCTTAAAACAAACTTCCCATCCTTTTTACAAAAAAAATAAGGACTATAACAGTATCCGTATGTTTTATATATATATGTTTTCTAGATAAAAAATTAGCAATAAACAGAACAGACAATTATCAGAATAACTATTTATAATTTTTTTTTATTAAACTTGTTAATAAATCGAAAGCTTAGTTACTTTATTGTATGCATTAATGCCTGAAAAGCAATCATTTCTATAATGCATTTTTGTATATCTTACTAACATGCCATTATAAAAATACCATTTGGACATTATCTTAGTATTTTTATGCATAAATAAAAACATTTTATTTTGAAGCCTATCAAGCTCTACAGAATTTACACTATTATTTTTTTCCACAAATCCTGAATAAATAATTTTTTATAAACAACGATGAAAAATGGATGTACGGTTGAATAAATTTACTTATCGACCAAAATCAGCTTTTTTCCTCTTTAAAGTCGCTTTACATTTTCCTATCCATATCATGAGAACTGCTTTGGTTTGCAACTATTAAAATGTGCCTACTAAAAAGACGCATTCCTTAAGGCTACCTCAGGAAAACATTCCTCTCATATTCTGTTCAATAAATACAGGAAAAATATTTTTAATGTGAAAGAGGGCTAAAATTTATAATTTTTCTTGGCATTGCTGCCGAAATGGATTTTTAAGTGATTTTATGATGGTGTAACTCATCAAATAAATGTTGTCAGATCTTTCAGATTTTTAAGAATAACATGTTTCTTTAAAAAAAAAAATGTAAGAAAGTCATGTAATTGGAGGAGAGATCGTTAAGTTAAACAGCATATTTAATGGTTATTATTAAGTAAATTATCCTGCAAAAAGTTTTAACATAAAAGTACGTAATTATACTTTAATGAATATTGAGAATAAGCAATTTTTAAAGGTTGTCTTGTAGAAAATTACGTTTCTGTTTTGTGTTATTTACTTGAAAATTTATCGGGGTGATTATTTTTAAACTATTTGTGGGGTTTTCATTAATTTTCGAAACATCTGATAAATTTGAATACTGCATGAACAACAACGATTGGTTTTGAAAATATTGCGGACAACTTTTATTTGTCATTTCAAATAATATTGATTGCGTATATGTATTTATGAAACACAAAATAAGTAAATCTTTTATATATTTTACTTTATTATATTACTATTAAATATTATTATTATTATTATACATTGTTATTATTTTATATGCATTGTATATATTTTTACTGTGAGAAACCTCACGAAAAGTAGAAAACAAATTTTGGCACTCTAATAAATCTTCTTACGAATTCTGGCTTATACTTCTTTTGATAATCAACTATTTTATTTTAGAAATATACTTTTAGCAGATGTCGGTTATTTGTTTGTGCAGCTGGGTCTGGGTGTGGTTGAGTTGAAGAAAATATAGATTTATTTTTACAAGCGCGCAAGCACAAGCATGATACACTACAATGAATAATATTTAACAGGCAACACAATTAAAGACATATATTTAAGTGGAGGGATTCCACTTCTAGCTCCAGGAATGACAGCTTGTAGCTAACAGCAGCTCCTGTTTTGCCGTACGTCCTCTCTGGCGAGTCTCGAGGCCTACTGGTGATTTCTACTGTAACGCCGCAAGGGGTGTTCTTGCAATGCATAGAAAACATGGGTGCATAGGTGGAACTACGGTTACACTTTATTAAATTATACTGGAGCGAAAAATTAAGTAAAAAAAAGACATTTATTTTAAAGTGTATCGGAGAGGATTTATTTTTAAATTATTTGTTCGGTTTTCATTAATTTTGAAAATATCTGATAAATTTGAATACTCAGCGAACAACAACGACGGGTGTTGAAAATATTGTGAACATTATATAAATTAATCATTATACAAAAAAATAAATAAATCATAAATTAAATGATGAAATCATTTATACACTTTTACTGTATTACATATATTATTATTAAATATTATATATATAGGTATATTATTATTATTATTATTATTATATACTGTATGTATTCTTACTGTAAAGCCTTACGAAAAACAGAAGACAAATTTTAGTGCTCAAAGAAAAACCATCATAGAAATTCTGTCTCCCTAGTTCTTTGCTAATCAGCCACTTTGTCTTCGAAATTTACTTTTATTAAATTGCTCTGAAGAGAAAGGAATTAAGTGAAAAAAAGGACATTTTCCTTTTGGAATGCAACAATTTGTAAAGCAAAAAGCACTGTTAAAAGTGAGGAGGTAAACTTCCACTGCTCTCGAGAATACTGTCTGCAGGAACAATATCCAATAAAAAGAGGAACGAGCCATTCATTGTCTGTAGATGTTTGGAATTTCCTCCCTCAGTAAAGAACAAATTCAATGAACAACTATTTTTTATGAATACAAAACAACTTAACTTTGTTTTTCTTTTCAAAGAGCGAGTTAAAAGGACCGCCTTTTGATTCCACGTTAGCCAAAGACATTGTTCCCTTGCTGATAAAACTCCCTGAAAGTGACTAGCATATTTTAAGCTGAGAAGAAATACACGCCTGATGAACTATTTTATAGTTTGGATGTTCATAAAAAGAACTTTATTTTCTTTTACAAGTGGATTAATTATCCTGGACTCAAAAAAATCCTTTACAAAAATTTCTTTATAGCAGTCCCTGATCAAAATTCTCTACCTAATTATTAAAAATTCGAACGATGCTCATGAAAGATTCGTTTCTTTTCTGATGTAACGTATCACACCTACAAATTTATTTACATGAAATTCTTAATTACTCTACTGAATAGCACTATTTAGTGTTTAGACATAGGATTATTGCCATTTAATAAGTAAATATTTGAAATAGTCTTTTCATCTCTAATTATCGGCTAGTTGAAGAGTCGTTAATCAAACAAACAACTGTGATAGTTCTGTGAGTGCAATTTGAAATAAAATTATACTCTCTTCTTAATATAATAAAACATTCTTTCGTCGTTCTTGTGGAATTGATTGGCATATATGTTTTTATGAAACAGAAAATAAATAAGTCATTTATATATTTTAATCGTATTATAGATTTTATTATTAAATAATTATTTTATATACTGTATATATCTTCACTGTGAGAAACCTTATAAAAAGATGAAGATAAATTTTGGTTCTCTAAAAGAAACCATTTTAAAAATCCAGGCTTCTAGGTCTTTGATAATCAACTACATTGCTTTCGAAATATATTTTATTAAATTGCACTGAAGAAATTATTTATTCGTCCTTTTTATTTGAAAAATTAATATTGATTGGCATATGTGTATTTATAAATACAAAATAAATAAATATTTTATATATTTTACTGTATTATATATATAAATATTATTATTATAAATATATATAGTGTATATATTTTCACTGTGAGTAACTTCACAAAACTAGAAGGCAAATTTTGGTGCTTTAAAATAAAACCATCTCAGAACTTCTGGCCTCTAGTTCTTTGCTAATCAACTATATCTTCGAAATAAACTTTATTAAATTGCTCTGAAGAGAAAGGAATTGAAGTGTACTAAAAAAGACCTTTTTCTTTTTGGAATGCAACAATTTGTAGAACCAAAAGCACTGTAACAAGTGCGGAGGTAAACATCCACTGTTCTCGAGAATACTGTCTGCAGGAATAATATCCAATAAAAAGAGGAACGAGCCATTCATTGTCTGTAGATGTTTGAATTTCCTTCCTTTACTAAAGAACAAATTAAATGAACAACTATTTTTTTATGAATACAAAGCAACTTAACTTTGTTTTTCTTTTCGAAGAGCAAGTTAAAAGGACCGCCTTTTATTCCGCGTTAGCCAAAGACATTGTTCCCTTTGCTGATAAAATTCCCTGAAAGTGACTAGCATATTTTAAGCCGAGAAGAAATACACGTTTGATGAAGAATTTTATAGTTTTCATGTTCATAAAAGAGAATTTTCTTTTTCTTTCAAGTGGATTAATTATCCTGGGGTCGAAAAAATACTATCTCTGACAAAATTCGAGTTAGCTCATGAACAATTCGCTTTTGCGGTGTTACGTATCACACAGAAATTATTTGCGTGAAATTCTTAATTAAACTACTGGAATTTAAAAACCAGATATCTAAAGTACTATTTAGTATTTAGATGCAACATTAGATGAATATGTAGCAAATAATATTAATACTATTTGCATCTTTAGCAATCGACAAGAACCTACTTTTTTTTTAACATTAAGATTATTGCCATTGAATAAGTAGCCGACATTTGTTCTAGCATTGAGATTCTAGCCAATATTTGCATTTCTGCAGATATCAGCTAGAATCTGCATCTATCGTGATAGAATCTACATTTTTTAACATTAAGATTATTGTCAGTAAGTAAGTAGTAAATATTAGTAATAGTAATTGCATCTCTGTAATTATCTGTTGGAATTTACATTTTTTTCTGGGTCTACTATCTGCAAGATTCTAATAATTTTACATCTAAATACTAAATAATACTGTAGATATCTGGTTTTCGATTCAGTATTTTAATTAAGAATTTCACGCAAATAATTTTTGTAGGTGAGATACGTAACATCAAAAAAGAAACGAATAGTAAATGTGCATCGTTCGAATTTTTCATTAATTAGATATAGAATTTTTTATTTGAAGGATTTTTATTTTTTGGAGCCCAGGATAATTAATCCATTTGAAAATAAAATGTTCTTTTATAAACATGAAAACTATAAAATATTTCATCAAACGTGTATTTCTTTTCCTCGGTTAAAAATATGCTAGTCACTTTCAGGGAATTTTATCAGCAAGGAACAATGTCTTTTTGGCTAACGCGGAATCAAAAAAAGGCGGTCCTTTTAACTTGCTTTTTGAAAAGAAAAAGAACAAAGTTAAGTTGTTTTGTATTCATAAAAATAGCTCTTTTATTGAATTTGTTCTTCAGTGAGGGAAGGAAATTCCAAACATCTACAGACAATGAATGGCCTTCGTTCCTCTTTTTATTGATATTGTTCCTGCAGACAGTATTCTCGGGAGAGTGGATGTGACAAATTGTTACATCTCCTCACTTCTTACAGTGCTTTTCGTTTTACAAATTGTTACGTTCCAAAAGAAAAATCCTTTTTTTTTTCCCCTTCAATTCCTTCTCTTCAGAGCAATTTAATAAAGTATATTTCGGAAGACAAAGTAGGTGATTACAAAAGAACTAGAAGGCAGAATTTCTAAGATGGTTTTTTTAAAGCATCAAAATTTTTCTTCTACTTTTCGTGAGGTTTTTTAAATGTAGATTCTATCCAATATTTGCAGAGTCGTATACTATATAAGCAACTGATCTGGTGCACCGATAGTTCTGGTGGGTAGAATTTGAAATAACTTAATACTGTTCTTCTTTGATATAATAGTAAATAAATATTTGACAATGTGAACTTATTATGTGAGATTGAACTGGCATTTAAACAGTCGATGTAAATGCGTAAAATCTACCAATATCTTATGAACTTAAAGAACATAATGGTTTAAATAAAAATTGCTTTAATAATTTTCTTAAATTATAGAGATCGTACACAATATACTACGGAAGAATGCAGAGCGTTGTACAATCGCTAATTTGGGATTCGTCGATCAGGCTAAAGTTCAAGTTAGATCAAATTATGGGTTTTTACTATTTTAATTGGGCTCAGTAAAGATAAATGATTCCATGCGAAGGAATCGAAATATATAATGTTAATCTCTTGGTATCAGTAATAATTGTCAAAACTTCCATTATAGTCTCCCTGAAAAATTAGTTCAATAATTTCTGAGTCACTCCCTATTGCAGTCTATTAAATTTAGAAGGAATCTTGGAATCAAAGGAATCTTTCATCCAGTTAGATAAGTGATGCAGAAACGAAACATTCTGTTTCCATGTCAATGATGGGTATAATAAACCCGTATGTCCTGCGAACAAGGTTTGGTTTGTCGCTCTACTGTCATTTTTTTGTACATTGTGGGCTAACTAGACCGCGACCTACAGTTTAACGTGGATTCTGAGCTACTGACAAATATCCATGCCTCGAACCTGAAGCCTATGGCATGAAAGGCCAGAGCTTAGCCAATTGGCCATCAAGCTCCCTGCGCCCAAGAAGATGCCGTCTTAGGGTGTTTATTTCACACCGTAAATGTAACAATGTGATTCGTAGCAAGACCTAAGTGAATAGGACAAATTCTACTGTATTTCTGCTGCTGTATGGTGTATTCTGTCAGGTGAAACTGCTTTTCATTAATATAAATTGATTAAAGAACCATTAATTTTAAATTGATTGAATTAGGGAATGAACATTACTTTCTCAATTATTACAAATAAATTTAAGTCGGGAATGTTCATAATTTTGTTCTACGATCAAATAAAATAACATAAAACCAATAATGTATGTAATTTATGTTACTGCGAAATAGAATGATTACAAAAATGAGGAAGAATTCAAGGGAAACACAAGAAACTGTATTTAAGAAAAATATTTTAACGTTGACTTTAAAGAAACGGTTGTAAAAAATATTTTAATTCCAAGCCATGTAAATCTACTTTTCCTCTGCGAGGCATTTAAATTTCACTTTAATATGTTTCTAGAAATTTTTTTCTTTTCTCATCTTCTGAAAGAAACCAAATGAATGAGCCGCTGTTTCAAATCCAGAATTATTTGCATCTTTTCGGGATTAAACGCAATTCTTGAAAAGAAACGCGAGATTTTGCTCCAGAGATACCGGAACAAATTCTGTTGTAATTGAAAACCTCTGCCTCTCTTTATTTACATAAAAAATATAACGTAAAGAACCGAATTTCGAAACGCATTCTTCTTAGCTGGCGCAAAAGCAGGGACTTTTTTTTTCAAAATGTTCGTTAAAAAAGTTATAGAAGAAGAAAAAAAATAAATAGATGAGCATGCCATTTTTTTTCTAAATTAAAAACGTTGCCCACTAGAGAATTTTAATAGAGAATTCTATTTACTGCATTTTCTTTTCTATTTTTTTTTTTATATTGACCGTGTAAAAGTACAGTCAAAGCATTTTAATGCATGTTGCAGAAATGGAATCGTAGGATTTTTATTTGTGTTTGAACTAGAATTAATTCCTGTCTGGTTTATTTTTTTTTTACAATCAAGATAAAGGAACAAAATAATTTTTTCTCGATGTTTTTTGCTTATGATTGATTATTCTCATTTAAATTTTTTTTTCTTTTGAGATTTATGATTGCATCGCTCCAGTGCTTAATTTTTTAAAAATGTATTTTTGTAATTCTCAGCGGTAATTTTACTGCAGGTTTGCACTATGTAACAGCATCTTTGGAGAATTGCATGATTGGAAAATATTTTTACATTCACATTAATAGCTTTGTAATTATACAAATATATTTTTTAATTTTTAAATTTTATTAGGTTTTTTAATTAATTTTAATGACTGAAGTCGAGAAAATAAAATAATATTATTATAACCAAGTAATTATTGTTTAGCTATGAACGAAATTTTTTCACATGCACATTAAATGCTTTATCATGGAGATAGATAAAAACGTTTGTTTGAAAGTGGCTGCCATTCATTACAGGAATAAAATTTACTTTTATTATAAAATTGAAGCCAAAAACACAAAACTTAAAGTATAATTTTAGTTAAAAAATTCACGGTTTTTTTAATTTTAAAAATATATATACATTCAGAATTTGATCGGCAGCATGTGCAATTGGCTAGCGCTCTTGTGGAAAAAAAGATGAATGAATGATCGTTAGATGGCGCTGCGACGCCAAGTTAATTGGGCGAAAGTAGTGAGTTTGAGAGCGCTTGAAAGCAAGAGAGAGAGAGGTAATCTTAGAAGTGTGAGAAGTTTTAATGCATTTGAGATTGAAATGTGTGGTATTACTATTAATTTGTAAATATTGTACAAAGTTTTAAGTATTCCTAGTATGTGTAATAAACCTGAAGTCTGTGGTACCTAAGGCCAGAGTTATAGCCAATTGGCCATCAGCAACCTGCGCTCTAGGAGATGCCGTCTTAAGTAGTGTTTACTCAACACTGCATTGTAACAATGTGGTTCACTGTAGCAAGACTGCCATGAATAACACTAATTCCACTATATGCTGCTGTATGGCATATTCCGTCAGGTAAAACTTTCTTTGATTAAAAGGCAATTGATTAAAATGTATTAATTTTAAATTGATTTAAGCAGGGGTTAATTTCTTTGTAATAATTGAGAAAGTAGAGTCAAGTCGGAAATTTTCGCGATTTTGTTCTGCGATAAATTAAAACAAAACAAAAACCAGAAGATAAGTAAAACGTGTTACTCTGAAATAAAATGATTAAAAAAATGAGAAAGAATTCAAGGGAAACATAAGAAACTGTATTTACGAACAAGATTTTAATGCTGTCTTAAAAAGGTTCAAATTCTAGTAGGGTTTTTTTTCTCAAAAATATTTTAATTCTGAGACAAGTAAAATCTTACTTCCTTTGCGAGGCATTTAAATTTCACTTTAACATGTCTCGCGAAAAATCTTTTTTTTTTCCTTCTATTCTTCTCTCACTTTCTGAAAGAAACCAAATAAATGAGCCGCTGTTAAGAATCCGGAATTATTTGCATCTTTTCAGGATTAAATGCATTTCTTGAAAAGAAACTCGAGATTTCGCTCCGAAGATACCGGAACAAATTCTGTTGTAATTGAAAACCTCCACCCTATCTTTATTTACATAAAAAATGATAATGTAAAGAATCGAATTTCGAAACGCATTCTTCTTGGCTAACGCAAAAAGCTGATAATTTTTTTAAAAGTGTTCGTTAAAAGTTATACAAGAACAAAAAAAAAAAAATAAAAATAAATGAGTATGCCATTCTTTTCCTAAATTAAAAACGTTGCCCACTAGAGAATTTTAATAGAGAATTTATTTACTGCATTTTTTATTTTTCTTTTTTTTTATATTGACCATGTAAAAGGAGTGCATTTAAATGCGTGTTGAAGAAATGATTCTAAGGCTTTTTATTTGTGCGTGAACTAGAATTAATTTCTGTCTGCCTTTTTTTTTTTTACAGTTAAGGTAAAAGGAACAAATAAAATAATTTTTTCTCGGTGTTTTTTGCTTATGATTGATCATTCTCATTTGGATTTTATTTTGTGTGTGATTTATGATTTCATCGCGAAAGTGCTTAATTTTTATAAAAATATTCTTGTAATGCTCAGCGGTAATTTTACTGTAGGTTTGCACTTTGCAACAGCTCCTTTGGTGAATCACATAACTGAAATACATTTTTATATTCATATTAGTAGCTTTGTAATTTATAAAAGTATTTTTTTTTTAATTTTTAAATTGTTTCGTTTTCCACGTTACACTGTATGTCTAATTAGCCTAAGTATGCACAAAATGACCGTAGAGCGATAAAACACAATAATAATAGTTTAAGTAATAGTAGTAAGTAGTAGTTTAAGTATAGTTTTTAGTAATTAATAGATTCTTAGTCATTGTTTTGCATTCTAATGAATTTTGGAATCAAAGGAATCTTGCATGGGTGTCAGATAAGTGATGCAGAAACGAAACATTTGTGTCCATGTCAGAGATGGGCATGATAAACACGTAGATCCTGCGCTGAAGGTTCGGTTTGCAACTTCACTGTCATTTTTTACGCATTTGGGCTAATTAAACCAGAACCTATAGCTTAAGGTGGATTCCAAACTACTCACAAATATCCATACCACCGCCAGCAATCGAATTTTTGAAGCCTGTGGTACCAAAGACGTTGTACCCAGACGATTAGTCAATTGGCCATCAGGTCGCCTATGCTCAAGTCAAGCCATCTTAGGTAGTGTTTATGTAACAATGTGGTCCAATATAACAATGTGGTCCGCCGTAATGTAACAATGTGGTCTAACAATGTGGTCCAATGTAACTAGACCCCTGTGAATCCCACTAATTTAACTATATTTCTGCTGCTGTATGGCATATTCCGTCAGGTCGGAAATTTTCGCGATTTTGTTCTGCGATAAATTAAAACAAAATAAAAACCATAAGATAAGTAAAACGTGTTACTCTGAAATAAAATGATTATAAAAAAAAAAAGGAGAAAGAATTCGAGGTAAACATAATGAACTGTATTTACTCGCAAGATTTTATGCCTTAAAAAAAGGTCAGTAGGTTTTTTTTCTCAAAAAATATTTCAATTCCAAGCAAAGTAAAATCTTACTTAATTTGCGAGGCATTTATATTTCACTTTTAATATGTTTCGCGTAAAAAATCTTCTTTTTTTTTTTTCTTCTCTCATCTTCTGACAGAAACCAAATAAATGAGCCGTTGTTACGAATCCGGAATTATTTGCATCTTTTCGGGATTTAACGCAATTCTTGAAATGAAACGCGAGATTTCTCTCCAGAGATACCAGAACAAATTCCGTTGTAATCGAAAGCCTCTGCCCTATCTTTATTTGCATAAAAAAGATAATGTAAAGAACCGTATTTCGAAACGCATTCTTCTTGGCTAGTGCAAAAGAAGATACCTTTTTTTTTTTTTTAAGTGTTCGTTAAATGTAATACAAGAACAAAATAAAAAAAAAAATAGATGAGTATGCCATTTCATTTTCTAAATTAAAAACCGTAGCCCACTAGAGAATTTTAATACAGTATTCTATTTACTGAATTTTCTTTTCTATTTTTTTATATTGACCATGTAAAGAACAGTAAAAGCATTTTAATGCATGTTGAATAAATGGATTTGAAGGCTTTTTATTTGTGTGTGAACTAGAATTAATTTCTGTCTGGCTTTTTTTTACAGTTACGGTAAAGCAACAAATAAAATAATTTTTTTCTCGATGTGTTTTTTGTTTATGACTGATCATTCTCATTTAGATTATTTTTTTCTTTTGTGATTTATGATTGCATCGCTCCAATGCTTAATTTTTTTTAAAATTATCTTTTTAATAATCAGCGGTAATTTTACTGCGGGTTTGGTTTGCACTATGTAACAATCCCTTTGATGAATCATATAACTGAATGATATGAATCATGAAAAAATATTTTTAATGATATCAGAAAAATGAATATGAATATACATACGTATATGAATCATAAAAAATATTTTTTGATTTCTTAAATTTTATTGTTTTTTTAATTAATTTTAATGGTTGAAATCAAGAAAATAAAACATTATTATTTGTATCAAGTAATTATATTTAACTATAAACGACCTTTTTCACTTGAAAATTAAATGAAATTTTTGGAGATTGATAAAATTTTTTTTGTGGAATGACACTGCCTTTTATTATGAATAAAAATATATTTAAATTAATACAAAAATTAGGCCAAAAACACAAAATAAAGTATAATTTTAATTACAAAAATTCAGGGGGTTTCTTTATTAAAATATTTATACTTTCAGAATTTAAGCGGCCTGGTGCCAATTGGCTAGCCCACCGGCATTTGGTAGTCCAGGTAAGAATCCTGGTCGGTATTATGAATGTTTCATAGTGATTCAGAATCCATGTTAAACTGTAGGTTTCGGTCTAATTAGCCTCAAGTGTACAAAAAATGACTGTAAAGTGACAAAACACACCTGAAACATGGGTTTAATAGTTTCTTAGTCATTGCTTTTGCAATCTAATACATTTTGGAATTAAAAGAATCTTGCATCGAATCAGACAAGTGATGAAGAAACGAAATATTATCTGTCCATATCAAAGATGGAAATGATATATACGTAAATCCTGCGCTCAAGGTTTGGTTTGTAACTCTACTGTCCTCTTTTGCACATTTTGGGTTAATTAAACCAGAACCTATAGCTTAAGGTGGATTCCAAACAACTCACAAATATCCATACCACCGCCATGATGTAATTCTTGAAGCCTTGTGCTACCAAAGATGTCGTACCCATACGACCAGTCAGTTGGGGTTGGCCATCAGGCCGACCTTAGGTAGGCCGACAATGTGGTCCAATGAAATGCCACCTTAGGTAGTGTCCAATGTAACAATGTGGTCCAATGTAACAATGTGGTCCGCCGTAATGTAACAATGTGGTCCAATGTAACAAGACCCCTGTGAATCCTACTAATTCAACTTATTTTTGCTGCTGTATGGCATATTCCGTCAGGTGAAACTGTCTTTCATTAAAAGGCAATTGATTAAAGAAATATTAATTATAAATTGATAAATTAAAACTGGGATTAGTTCTGTGATAAATTAAAACAAAATAAAAACCAATAAAGTAAATAATACATGTTACCCTAAAAAGAATTCAAAAAAATGAGAAAGAAACATAAGAAACTGATTTACGTACAAGATTTCAACGCTGATTAAAAAAAAAAAAAGGTTGAAATTCCAGTAGCTTCTTTCTCTGAAGAAATATTTTAATTCCAAATAAAATCTTATTTCCTTTGCGAGGGTTTTAAATTCCACTTTAATATGTTTGGCGAGAAATCTTTTTCCGTCTCTTTCTTCTCTCATCTTCTGAAAGAAACCAAATAAATGAGCCGCTGTTACGAATCCGGAATTATTTGCATCTTTTCGAGATTAAACGCATTTCTTGAAAAGAAACGAAAGATTTCGCCCCAGAGATACTGGAACAAATTCTGTTGTAATCGAAAGCCTCCGCCCTATCTCTATTTACATTAAAAATGATAATGTAAAGAACCGAATTTCGAAACGCATTCTTCTTGGCTAGCGCAAAAGCAGATAATTTTTTTCTCAAAGTGTTCGTTAAAAGTTATACAAGAAAAAAATAGATGAGTATGCCATTCTTTTACTAAATTAAAAAAAAACGTTGCCCTCTAGAGAATTTTAATTACTGCATTTTCTTTTCTATTTTTTTATATTGGCCATGTAAAAGAACAGTAAAAGCATTTTAATGCGTGTTGAAGAAATGGATTCGAAGGCTTTTTATTTGTGTGCGAACTAGAATTAATTTCAGTCTGGCTTTTTTTTTTTCAGTTAAGGTAAGGTACAAATAAAATAATTTTTTTCTCGATGTTTTTGTGTATGATTGATAATTCTCATTTAGATTATTATTTTTCTTTTGAGATTTATGATTGCATCGTTCCAGTGCTTAATTTTTTAATGTATTCTTGTATCTCTCAGCGGTATTTTTACAGCAGGTTTTTCACTATGTAACAGCCCCTTTGGAGAATCACATAACTGAAAGATATTTTCTATATTCAAATTAATAGCTTTGTAATTATCAAGATATGTACCTTAGTTTTTATATTTTACTGTTTTTTAATTAATTTTAATGATTGAAATAAAGAAAAGAAAATAATATTATTTTTATTATGTAATTATATTTAACTACAAACGAAAATTTTTTCACATGCACATTAAATGACACAAAAGGGAGATATATAAAGTTTTTCTGTGTTATGATACTGTCTGTCATTATAGGAATAAAAACAGATTTACTTTCATTATACATTGGACAAAAAAAAAAAAAAAAAAAAAAATTAAGTATAATTTTTAATTACAAAAATTCAGGTTTTTTTTTTTAATATTAAAATATTTATAATTTCAGAATTTAAACGGCTTTATGGCTAATTGTTTAGCACCTTGGCCTGTGGTGCTTCAGGTTAAAAATCCCTGGCGGGATCATGGATGTTTGATAGTGATTCGGAATCCAAGTTAAACTGTAGGTTCCGGTCTTATTAGCCTAATGTTGCAAAATTACCGTAGAGCTACAAATGAAACTAAATCTGAAGCATGGGTTTAACAGTTTCTGAGTCATTACTTTTGCAATCTAATAAATTTTGGGAGGAATCTTGAATCGAGTCAGACAAGTGATGCTGAAATGAAAAATGCTATGTCCTTGTCAAAGATGGGCATGATAAACCCATAGGTCCTGCTCTCAAAGTTTGTTTTTTTCCTCTATTGTCATTTTTTGCTAATTAGACAAGAACCTATAGTTTAAGGTGGATTCCGAACCACTAAAAGATATCCCTGTCCCCGCCAGGATTCGAACTTTGAAGCTTGTGGTTCCAAAGACCAGAGTGTTAGCCAATTGGCAATCAGGTCGCCTGTACTTTAGATTTGTTTTTGTCGCTGTACCGTCGTCCTGTGAACATGAGCGCTAAACAGGCGGGGACATATAGCTTACAGTGGATTCCGAACCACTAACAAACATCCATGCCAACGCCGCATGGTAGCATGTCGTTTTAGGTAGTGCTTATTTCACACAGCAAAATAACAATGTGGTCCACTTTAGCAAGACCACGTGAATAACACTAAGTCTACTATGTATCTGCTGCTGTATAGCATATTCCGTCAGATGTAACTTCCTTTCACTAAAAGACAATTGATTAAAGAAGTAATAATTTTAAATTTATTGAATTAAGAGTTGACTCTACTTTCTCAACTACTACAAATATATTAAGTCGGAAATGTTCGTAATTTAGTTCTGTGATAAAATAAAACATATAAAAAGCAAAAAGTAAGTAAAGGCATGTTACTCTGAAATAGAATGATTACAGAAAAACAAAGAGAAACAGAGAAACTATATTTACGAACAAGATTTTAACGCTTCCTTAAAAAAGATTGAAATTCTAATAGGTTTTTTTTTTCCCACAAAAACATAGTTTAATTGCAAGCGAAGTAAAATCTTACTTCCTTTGCGAGGCATTTAAATTTCACTTTAATATGTTTCGCGAAAAAAAAAAAATTTTTTTTTCTCTTTTCTTTTCTCTCATCTTCTGAAAAAAACAAATAAATGACTCGCTGTTACGAATCCGGAATTATTTGCATCTCTTCGGGATTAAACGCATTTCTTGAAAAGAAACGCGAGATTTCGCTCCGGAGATACCGGAACAAATTCTGTTGTAATCGAAAACCTCTTCCTTATCTTTATTTACATAAAAAATGATAATGTAAAGAACCGAATTTCGAAACGCATTCTTCTTGACTAGTGCAAAAGCAGATAATTTTTTTTTTATCAAAGTGTTCTTTAAAAGTTATACAAGAACAAAAATTAAAAAATTTAGGTGAGTATGCCATTCTTTTCTAAATTAAAAAGCGTTGCCCACTAGAGAATTTTAATAGAGAATTCTATTTACTGCATTTTTTTCTCTATTTTTTATATTGACCATGTAAAAGAGCAGTAAAAGCATTTTAATGCGTGTTGAAGAAATGGATTCAATGGTTTTTTGTTTGTGTGTGAACTAGAATTAATTTCTGTCTAGTTTAAATTTTTTACACTTAAGATATGGAAGAAATAAAACAATTTTTTTCTCGATGTTTTTGCTGATGATTGATTATTCTCATTTAGATTAATTTTTTTCTTTTGAGATTTATGATTGCAACGCTTCAGTGCGTATTGTTATTAAACGTATCTTTGTAATACTCAGCGGTAATTTTTCTGCAGGTTTGCTCCACATAACAGATCCTTTAGTAAATTACATAACTGGAAAATATTTTTTATATTCATATTCATAGCTTCGTAAATATAAAAGTATTTTTTTATTTTTAAATTTTTTTTGCAATTCACGTTACACTGCAACTCTAATTAGCCTAAGTGTACAAAAAATGACCGTAGAGCGACAAACCAAACCAGAAACATGGGTTTAAGAGTTTGTGAGTCATTTTTTGTAATCTAATAAACTAATAAATTTAATTAGATTAGACAAGTTAGACACTACTGTAATCTAATAAATTTTGGAATCAAAGGAATCTTGAACAGAGTCGCTCAAATGATGCAGAAATGAATAATTTTGTCTCTACGTCAAATATGGGTATGGTAAATTCGTAACACAAATGTAGGTCCTGCTCACAAGGTTTGGTTATAGTTGTAGCTCTACTGCCGCTTCGGATCTCATGGATAGTTGTCGCTCTACTGTACTTTTTTGCACATTTTGGGCAAATCAGACGGGGCCTACAGTTTAACATGGATACCCGAACCACTGACAAACATCCCTGCCACCGACAGGATTCGAACTTGTAAGGCTGTTGTAACAAATGCCAAAGCTCTAGCCAATTGACCATCAGGAACCATGTGATAAAGTATAAAGTATATGCCGTCTTAGGTAGTGTTTATTTCACACCACAATGTAACAATGTGGTCCACAGCAAGAGCTCATGAATAACAATAATTCTATGTTTCTGCTGCTGTATGGCATATTCCGTCTGTTTTAATGAAACTGCTTTTCAATAAAAGGCAATTGATTTAAAAAATATTCATTTTAAATTTATTGAATTAGGAGTTCATTTATTTGTAATAATTGAGAAAGTAGAGTTAAGTCCGAAATGTTCTCAATTTTGTTCTGTGATAAAATAAAACAAATAAAAACCGATGGGTAAGTAAAGTGTGTTACTATGAAATAGAATGATTACACAAAAAAATGAGAAAGAATTCAAGGCAAACATAAGAAACTGTATTTAAAAACAAGATTTTAACGTTAACATAAAAAGGTTGAAATTCCAGTAGGTTTTTTTTCCTCAAAAATATTTTAATTCAAAGCCAAGTAAAATGCTACTTCATTTACGAGGTTTTAAATTTCACTTTAATATATTTCACGAAAAATTTTTCCTTTCTTTCTTTTCTTCTCTCATATTCTAAAAGAAACCAAATGAATGAGCCGCTGTTACGAATCCGAATTATTTGCATCTTTTCGGAATTAAGCGCATTTCTTGAAAAGAAACGCAAGATTTCGCTCTAGAGATACCGGAACAAATTCTGTTGTAATCGAAATCCTCTGCCTATCTTTATTTACATAAAAAATGATAATGTAAAGAACCGAATTTCGAAACGCATTCTTCTTGGCTAACGCAAGAGCAGATAATTTTTTTTTCAAAGTGTTCGTTAAAAGTTATACAAGAAGGAAATTAAAAAAAAAAAATAAATGAGTATGTCATTCTTTTTCTAAATTAAAAAGCGTTGCCCACTAGAGAATTTTAATAGAGAATTCTATTTACTGCATTTTCTTTTTTATTTTTTATATGGACCATGTAAAAGAGCAGTAAAAGCATTTTAATGCATGTTGAAGAAATTGATTCAAAGGCTTTTTATTTGTGCGTGAACTAGAATTAATTTCTGTCTGGCTTTATTTTACAGTTAAGGTAAAGGCACAAATAAAATAATTTTTCTCGATGTTGTTGCTTATGATTGATCATTCTCATTTAGATGATTTTTTTTTCTTTTGAGATTTATGATTGCATCGCTCCAGGGCTTAATTTTTTTAAATTCACACTTGTAATACTCAGCGGTATTTTTACTGCAGGTTTGCACTGTGTAACAGCCCCCTTTGGTGAATCACGTAACTGAAAGATATTTTTATATTCATATTATTAGCTTTGTAATTATAAAAATATATTTTTAATTTTTTTAAAATTAATTTTATTGATTGTAATCGAAAAAATAAATTATTATTTTTCTGATGTAATTATAATTAATTATAAACGACATTTTTAATGCAGATTAAATGCTGTATCTTCTGTGTAAAGATACTGTCTTCCATTATAGGGATAAAAACAAATTTAATTTTATTTCAAAATTAAAGCCAAAAACCACAAAATTAAGTCTAATTTTAATTTAAAAAATTCTGGATTTTTTTTTTTATTAAAATATTTCTACCTTCAGAATTTAATTAGGTTTTTATTAAACTATATTATTAATTTAAAATCAATTAAATAATATAAATTAAATTTTAAAATACTTTATATAAAAATATAAGAAGAATGAATATTAATTAATTAATAATAATTACTTTAATAATTATTAACTAAATTTAAATAACTAATAAATAATTAATTTTAAAATTTTAAATTGTTATTGTTTTTTTTAAAGTAAAGAAAATTTGATAAAAATCAATAGTAGTTGAGTCTTTTTAATTAATTAAAAACATTATTATTATATTATTTATTTGCTGTACATCTGTGGGATTTGTGACTTCCCTTACACACACACACACACATATATACACATGTGCAGCCCACCTATGAATGATGAAATGAGAGGGATGACTTTAGGGCTAACTGATCCACCAAGCATACTCTAACAGGCGTTAAGGGACACACTTTAGACATGCTGTCTATCATGCTGTCGAATCAACTAATTTCTGGTAGCAATGACTGCAACGGATTTGTACCTGAACTGTTCTATATGCTAACTGGGCATGTTAACATTTGGACACGGATAGAGCATACATACTACTTATCTCGTAATTTTTAAGTTTATTTTTAAAATATACTGGATTTTTTTTTAATATTAAGGGTTTCTTTTATGGCTCCTCTTTTATGGATTTTTAGAAATTTACGGTTAAATCGTCTGATCGGTTTTCTATAATTTGAAATATTTTTTTAATATTTCTGTATTTGATTATTAAAATTCTTAACATGATTATTAAAATTCCTCTATTTTGCCTCTATTCATGTATTTGAACTAGAATAATGTAAAGCACTAAATTGTTTTGGTTCTGCAAGAATATAATATGAGTGCGGTTTGTGGGTGTTTCGTTTGGCAAATGGGAAAGTAATAACAACTTTGAAATATTTTGGAAATAAATATTAAACATCATCATTTATTTGCGGTGGACCAGGTGGAACTCCAGGATTTAAGACCTTTAGATACTTGAAAAGCAGGTACGAATTTGATTATTGAACTATTAAACTGATCGAAATTAATATTTAATTAATATAGAATAGTTAAAAATTCTAAAGCAAAAAAGAAAACTTTGAAAACAAACTAAATTGATTAATAATGTAGATAATAGTTTTAAAACAATGATAAACTTTCTGTTGACGTTTTTGAATTGCAATATGAAAATTCTACGATTATAAAAGAATTAAATGATGCAATAGATGATGCAATAGATGATGCAATAGATAGATGCAATAGATAGATGCAATAGATAGATGATAGTTAAGGATATAGAAGATAATATAATAGCTGTTGAAGAATATATTAAAAAAAAAAAGGATTTCTTTCAAATTCCATTTGTTCAAGAAAATTAAAGGGTCAAATCTGGAAATAAGGTCGTGGGATTTGTCGTGGAACTTTTTGTGACGTCAACAGACCATAAGTCGCCGTATGTGGCAACCACATTTCTTGTACTATTTGCAATTCGTTTCACTTATAATCATAATCCTTTTCTTGACCCACTTTGGCGAAAAGAAATTTTGACGCCAAATCCCAAAGGCGCCTGTTCTGCGATTTTGTTAAATAAAGAACTGATTATTAAACAAACAGAAAATGTAAAAACTAAAGGGATGCATAGCACTCAAAATGTAAAATTACCGAAATTAACAATGTCAAATTGCTCTGGTGATTCAGCACGTGTTTAGAGTTTTATAATTCTTTCGAAAACTCGTTTGATATACACTCATGTCCATAAATTAAGGAAAATGAAGTTCAGGCAAAGAAAGAGACAGAAGCAAAAAAAATTTGACTTATTTGTAAAGTCTATTTATTAAACAAAAGGTAAAGAGCAAAAAAAAAGATGCTATATGTTTGACATCTGACAGGCCTACGGGCATATAGACCAATGTGCCCTAAGCGTCTGTACACGGTCTGCCTTGAAACTGTCGTACCGGTAGCTGAAGAGAGCTGACGAGACAGGTCTGATGCTGTGCTCCGTCTGTTTCTTTTGGCAGTAACTGCTAAATACGGGTCCTCATTCGGCGTTGTAACTCGGGGGCGACCTGTGCTGTAACATCTACCACATTACCATCATCTTGGAATCGTTGCCAAAGCCTGGAGATGACACTCTGGGCGATTCCAAGTTCCTCGGATACTTCCAGCTGGGTACGTCCACATTCCAGTCGTCCGATAATTCTACCATGTAAAAAATCATCCAAATGCTTCCTTTATGCCATAACTATGCGGTTATTGCACTGAAAGGCTTTTTAAAGCGCTTGTGAACAATTTTACTTCTTTTGCCACCATTCCTTATATACCTCTCTCTTACACTCTCGTCATTGTGACGTACTATCCGCGCCATCTGGTGGTTTCCTGTAATTTGCATATTCTTCTTCAAGATGTGTGTGATAATTCTACAGGTGAAATTTTTATTTTAGAGTTCAATTTCTGTGTGATTCTGAATTATCCTTAATTTATGGACATGAGTGTAAATAGTCGTTTAAGTAAAATTGTAAAATTCACTTATTTAAAACTTTTAACTAGATGGGCAAACATATAACTGTGCGTCGGGCTTCAGTCTCACAGAAGAAAATTATGAGTCTTGTTTAAAATTGGTGAAAGATAGATAGGGTCGTAAAGATTTATTAATTAATAGTTATATGAATAAATTGTTACATTTAGAGCCGGTTAGATATTCAAGTAATGTTTATTGACTACATAAATTCCATAATCAAATAGAAGTGAGTGTCAGAAATTTAAATTCACTTAATGTAACAAATGGTAGCCATGGGCATCTTTTGAATCCAATTATTCTAAAATTACTTCCACAAGATTTAACACTTGAATTTAATGGAAAGCGAACTTCAAAAGAATATTTTGATGTAACAGAATTAATTGAATTTCTTAAAAACGGAATTGAATGCGAATATCCACTTTAAGGCTTAATAATTCGGTAAAAATTAGGTAATTAGGTTAAAACAATAGAAAGGTTTAATAGTAATAAATTGTCTGTTTGAAATAAAAGTTATTATTAATTCAAACCCATCTACTCTTTTGTAAATATAACGAACATGGTCTTCCGAATGTAATAAATTAGCTGATGATTAAAAGAGACTAAAAATTAAAGAAAGAAAGCAGATTTTATAAATATTTTCTAAAATCCCATTTGTAGACTGATTGCAGATCGAAATTGCAACCCTGTAAAAATTGCAAAAGTAAAACCCATAATAAATTTTTTTTTAAATTTGACAGTTAAAGCATCAAATATTAAGACCGTTAATAATACGATATTAATATTAACAGTTTCAGGCCGCTAATGATTCAATATAAGTAATAGGGATTAAAATCGTTAATGAAAATTAGCAGTTTTTTCTGTCACCTCACTTTAGATGTGTATAATTCTCGATTGCTGTTTCTTAAAATTATTTTTCAGTTCTTTGATGGCTCCACTTGTTTTTGATCTGTCAATAGAGCTTTTGACTCTCAAACTTATGATTTATTAAATTATTTTCGGTTTCGTTGGTGTAGCCTATGATCTTAAACAATTACTTTAATTTTATTTTTTAGAATATCATCTCAAAGTTCTTGTATTGTGAATACCATATCAGTTTTCGTATACAATTTGTCTGTAGCGTATGCTTGTAATAGCTTAAGGCGTGTGAAATGGTTGAATTTGTAATTTAATCGTTGTTTGTCCTCCTCTGGTTTTTATATTCATATGTTATATTATATATATACACTCATGTCCTTAAATTAAGGATAATGAAGTTCAGGCAAAGAAAGAGACAGAAGCAAAACAAATTTGCCTTATTTGTAAAGTCTATTTATTAAACAAAAGGTAAAAGAGCAAAAAAGATGCTATATGTTTGACATAATTAATAAAAATTGCGATTTTTACTCCCTGGAGCAAATTTAAAAAAAAGAACCTATTTACAAATAGCAGTACAACATGGTTAGTATGATGATTAATATGGAGTATGTCTCCCGGACGATGCAATACAGGCCTTACAATGCCTAGGCATGCTGATTATCAAATTATCAATCTGATCTTGGGGAATATTACACCACTCATCAAGCAATGCCCTCCGAAGTTCCGGTTGACAGATGGGAGGGGGTTGACGGGAACTGCAATTCGTCGGCCAAGCATATCCCACACATGCACTATTGATTCAAGTCCGGCGAGTATGCTGGCCAATCCATACGGGTGATATCCTCCAATTGAAGGCATTCGTCTACAATGTTTGCACGGTGAGGACGGGCGTTGTCATCCATAAACAGAAATTCAGCACCCATGGCGCCCCAAAACAAACGTACATGTTGTTCCAGAATGACATCCCGATAGATGTGGCCTGTCATCGTTACAATCTGAACATGCAGGCCAGTTCAGGTCTGTCAAGAATAATTCCTCCCCAAACGAGCCATCCTGCACCACCGTAATGGTGTCTTTCAATGGTGTTCTCTTGGTGGTAACGGATACCTGACGCTCTAAATATGAAAGTCCGGCGAGAATCAGACTGCAAACTAAACCTGGACTCGTCGGAAAACATCACACAAGACCACTGAGCGGTGCCCACAATGCATGCTCTCTAGTCCAGGTTAATCGCAGGCGACAGTGAGTTGCGGTAAGTGGAACACATCTGACAGGCCTACGAGCATATAGACCAATGTGCCCTAAGCGTCTGTACACGGTCTGCCTTGAAACTGTCGTACCGGTAGCTGAAGAGAGCTGACGAGACAGGTCTGATGCTGTGCTCCGTCTGTTTCTTTTGGCAGTAACTGCTAAATACCGGTCCTCATTTGGCGTTGTAACTCGGGGGGCGACCTGTGCTGTAACATCTACTCACATTACCATCATCTTGGAATCGTTGCCAAAGCCTGGAGATGACACTCTGGGCGATACCAAGTTCGGATACTTCGAATACGTCCACATTCCAGTCGTCCGATAATTCTACCACGTAAAAAATCATCCAAATGCTTCCTTTGTGCCATAACTATGCGGTTATTGCACTGAAAGGCTTTTAAAGCGCTTGTGAACAATTTTACTTCTTTGCCACCATTCCTTATATACCCCTCTCTTACACTCTCGTCATTGTGACGTACTATCCGCGCCATCTGGTGGTTTCCTGTAATTTGCATATTCTTCTTCAAGATGTGTGTGATAATTCTACAGGTGAAATTTTTATTTTAGAGTTCAATTTCTGAGTGATTCTGAATTATCCTTAATTTAAGGACATGAGTGTATATATATATATATATATATATATATATATATATAATATAAAACAATAAAAATACAAAAATCACAAAATAGGGATGTTCTTTTAAAAACACAGTTAATTAAAGCAAATCAGAGATAAATTATTCATTATACATCAATTATTCTAGTTAATCCCATCATATATAATGTATATATAGACATAACGTATAATTTATATATATATAAATGCTATCTTTAATACTTTTGCCTTTTGTTTCAAAAGTTATTGCTGGATCCTTAGAAGAATTTCTTGTTCTTCGATTCTATTTATCTTTCACCATTTATTCTCTCAAAACAAATGCCGGAGGTATTGAAGCTGCTTTTTCGCAGAAGTACAGTATTTCTTATTTCAGAGGCTTTTAAGCCCTAGAGTTTACTCCTTTTCTTCTTCACAAAGTAATCTTCGGAAGATTGTGAGATCTTGGTTGAATTAATACACTTTCAATTCATTCTTCTGCAATAAGGTGAACTGTTTTATTGTATTTATTATCTTTCGATCTATTTGATGAAAGATTCTGTCTCAACTCGTTGTAGTTTTATTTCGAACTCAAAATACAATTTCAGAATGGAAAGAAATTTCGGGTTTTTTAAATGCTAACTTTATGGTGCAATCAAAGAACACAACATTAGGTTTTCTTTTATTGCTTTTAAGATTAAAAAAAATTAAAAAAAATATAGGTTATATAATATATATATATATAAATTTGAAAATTTGAAAAATATTTCTCTTATACCTCAATGTTCAAAGCGAGGCTTAAGGTGATAAGTAAGATTGAGTAAAAATCAGATATATATTCCAAATTCCAAGTCAAAAATGAATATAAATAACTAAAATAAAATACATTTGTACAATTACTAATATTAATAAAAATTAGTAATCATAACCTTCCAGACAAAAAACATTTAACAACTGTCTTGTATTTTAAATTGTGTGTTTGTTTATTATGTGTGAAATAGAAAAAAAAAGTAGTTTGAGGACAAATTGTTGATTTAATTTTTCATATTATGTTATTTAGATTGATTATGTAAAAATTTAAAGAACTGTAATATTTAAATTTGAAATGAAGCAATGCTTTCTGCTACCCACTGGCAGGGCGTTTATGAGAAATGGCTAGTTGGCCTACAGATTCTCACCCGGAAATTACATATAAAGTGTATATTTCGCGCAACCTGCTAGTAGCCGATTTTCGTGTTTTTGGCTTAGAAGTGGAGTCCTTCCACGAATCTATACTTATCTGCCTATAAATGTGTTAAATATTGTATGTGTCTAATTGTATGTGTGTAATATTTGTTCATGTGTATATAAAGCTCTGAGTTCTCCAACATGTGCCTCTAGTAACTCATCCCACACATACCCAGTTACAGAAATAACTTCATTTCTGAAATTCATTCAATAAAAATACTCTATTTTTTTTCTTTTAATAAATGTTTTTATTTAGCATATAAAACCAACTCTCATAAATGAATCTATGTATGTTGTGGACATAAATATGTATATTTAACTGATAATATCTGATATTTTGGGAAATATAGTCAATTTATTAAAGTAAAATGTTGTATTTATATTGAAGTAATTGTTTTGAATTATTCTTTTAAGCCATACTATAAAACCATAAAGTATACGCATTAAAGATTTTAATATTTAAAGGAGATAAAGTTTAGAACAACCTTTAATACTACCTTAAGAAAAAAACTTTTTAATATTAATAAGTTTTGTTCTTGTCTTGAGGTCTGAAAAAAAAATGTCAGTTATTTTTATTAAAGTTAAATTATGGTCGAGGATAAATATTTAGCTAAACATCTTGGCATCATTTATAACTGCAATATTTATTATAAATATTTTGTGTAAATTTATGGAAATCGCTTTTGAAATCGCAAAAACAAATGGCGAACATAAGTACATTCATGGAAATTTAGGAGGTGTTGTTTTAATATTTTATCAGATTGCTTGTTCTAATTTGTTTAACTTACATTGTTTTATAAATAGGCTAATTAATATTATGTAAAACTTATTACATTCGGCAAAAATGGACAGACTCGGGCAAAATACTAAATGGATATAAAATATAGAATAATTAATTGCGTTTATATATTTGAATAATAGTACAATTATAAAGATTAAATTTTTTTTCTAATGGAGCTGGCAAACACTTAGACAATTTGGTCTTGGATGCCTTAAGGCAAGCGCTGCACAGACGTTACTCCTTTGCAATACCCAGGGGGCGCATGTAACTTGAAGATAAGCCACGGACACGGAGTAACAATGCCCCTGCAACGCTCTACAATCCTATTAGACCGGGACCTACGGTTTAAAGTGGATTCCGAACCACTACAAACATCCATGTCACCGCCGGGACTCGAACCCGAAACCTGTGGTACCGAGCGCCAGAGCGCTAGCCACTCGGCCATTCAGGCCCTATAAAGATTAAAATTGTATATGCTATAATTTTCTAACAACCTTTGCCTGTTTACTTTCTGTCAAATAACTAAATAATTAAAATAAAATATAAGTATTATATATATAGTATATATGTCGATGTTTAGAATATATCAATATCTGTATGATAGTATTTTAATATTGATTAGAATATATTTGTTATATATAAAAATGTATTTTAGAATATAACAAAAATTATTTTCTATATTATTATTATTTTTAACAAATTATTAATTAATAGTTATGTCTAATTGATTATTATTAATAATAATTATATATTCGATGTTAATTAATTATATCGAATATCTGTATTTTGTTATACTATTTATATATTTTGATTACTTGAATATACTATTTTGTTACAAAATAAATGTATTTTTTTGTACAAAATTTAAAATGTATTTTAGAGAATTATTGAAGCACTAGTATTTTTTCAAATTATTAATTAATAAATAATTAGCATAATTTATTATTGGAAATTAAAATCATTTAGTTAATTAATTATTAATGATTTATGTTTATTTTGAAATTTACTAAAAATATAAAAAAATATATTTCTAGATTTTTTCCCCTTTGAATGTATTATACTATGGAATCTTAAGAATGTTTTGTCTCTATGACATTTCTAAAGTATTATTTATGGCGAACCTGTAAGGTCACTAAAAGTCGTAACCGGAACTAGTATGTTCTCACTCATGTTCTTTGGTGGTTTCAGGAAAATAACAAAATAATTGCTACACAAATAAAATTAAAAAATCATTTGAAGAATAACATGAATGTGAACTTTGACTTTTACATAATTTTTATTTACAATTCTCCCAATTTGATGCTTTTGTTTCATTTTAAAAAGATGTTTGTGTTGAAAGTACGACCAAAATTACATAAAAATTATATTACAGTATTAAAAGGAAATCTTGTTTGCTTTAAAATGAATGCCTAGTGCATGTAAAAGATGTTTTAGCCAATGCCATTACCAAGTGCAATTTATCGGTTACGTTAGATCACTAAAAGTCGTAAGCATCGGAACTTGGACTCGGTCATGTACTTGGGTGGGGGACCACCTGGGAAGACATTCCGTTGGCAAACAAATTTGGGACCTGAATGTGAGTTTGCTTTGGCGCTGTCACTTTTACGTAGTTTTTATTTACAATTCCCGGTAGTGCCATGGATGCTTTTGTTTCATCCACTTAAGAATAGGTCCCGGTCTCCTAAGAGCGTCACGGAGCCAAAGTCAATTCTAAAAAATTACGTGTGATCCATCAAAAGGAAATCTATGTTTCCCCTTTAAGAATGCTCGTGCCTAGGGCATGTAAGAAACAACAACAATAGAGATGTAATTAATCGTCTGCAAATTAGTTGGGGATCTCTACTCCAATTGGCTGGCGCTCAGGTCTTTGGTACCACAGGCTTTAGATTCGAAACCTTCTGTGATGGCATGGATGTTTGTGATGTTTAAGCGCTAAATTGTAGGTTCCGGTCTAATTAGCTTCAAACGTGCACAAACTGACCGTATACAACCTAAACTCCAATTGACACTCATGTTTCCTCATGTAAAAATTCAAGTTGAAAAAAAAACAAATTTTTCAACTTCATATGTGCTTGTGAACTTTGCAAAATTTGTGTAAACTTGTGGTCACAGTTCCCAAATAGGTATTGTTATAGAAACTGACAGTGCTTCCGAAAAATCTATCTTCAATTATTTATTTATTTGTTTTTAAGGAGTTATTTAGAAGCCACACACCAATTTATGTATAACAAATATTATTTTCTTAACTTTGCTATATAACTGATTGTTGCTATACAAACTGTTGTAGTCCCTTGACCATTCTTTTTTTTTTAATTATATTTTACTAAACAAACAAACTTTGAGTAAATAATTATGAATCCATTATTAGATAGCAATTCTTTATATATTATGGATAATATTAGTAGATAGTTAACTATTATAGTCAGTTAAATATTATTTAATGTATGTAAATTTGCATTGAAACAGTTTTCACCATATTATTTATTTTATACACATATAAAAAAAGCTATTTTATTGTTTCCTGTTTATTCCCTAGTTCGATTAACGCTATTTAATTGAAACGAAACCAGACGCGAGTCCCCGAAACAAAACTGCTCACCGGAAGACGAGCACGTGCCCTCTTCTCATGCGCCAGTTTCGATGTAAGGCGCACAAAAACCTCGCTGCCGCAAACCGCCATCACCCAAACCACCTTCATTAAAAAGGACTCCATTTCTGCGTCAGTTGACGCAAACGACTTCCCCGTTTTCCCAATCGCTGCGCTTCTCCTCAATTTGTGATTCCCGCACTATTTCGAACGTGATGGGCACCAGAAAAGTACCGTGTTGTACTCAGAAAAGGAAGCACAGTTTCCTGATCTCAGTCTGTTATGCTAGGGTGAAGTTTTGAATTATTGAA
The DNA here is from genome assembly GCA_021605095.1 of Caerostris extrusa. Taxonomy (NCBI): domain Eukaryota; kingdom Metazoa; phylum Arthropoda; class Arachnida; order Araneae; family Araneidae; genus Caerostris; species Caerostris extrusa. Next base: position 70,563 of record BPLR01020041.1, read on the forward strand.
ACGTTTTCTGCGGGAATAATTTATGCAGCAGGTCTCGTGGGCTGGTACGTATCGTTATTCAGCCTCAGTTTGCTAAGGACGGGGGTGGACTGAAATGTGATATTTTGTTTTTAAATGATGAAATATATATATAATATGTAATGCAATTTAAAAACGTAGTTTGTTTGTTAAAAATGCATCGGATCATACTGTAACTGAATCAAATATTCATACGATCAATATTTTGAAAACATTATTAACAGTTTTAAACTAGGTTTTATCGTTTAAATCGTACGTCTGTGATTTGTTCGTTTTTTGAATTTCCCATGTTTATGGATCTAATCAGCTGCAGCTTGTACGCACTTAGGATTTTTTAAAAAATCATTTTCATGTCCCTCCCCTCTTGATGGCTAATTTGCAGCGCTCTGTCCTTTGGTAACACAGGCTTCAAGTTCCAATTCTGACGGTGGCATGGATATTTGTGAGTGGTTCGGGATCCACTTTAAACTGCAGATCCCAGTATGATTAGCCCTGGCATTCACAAAATGATCGTAGAGCGACAAACCAAACCAAACCACACTTTGTGGGACTAACTTGCAAACGCTTGAAAATGTATTTATACCGAATACTATTATCTTGGCTTCGCTATGAAAATGCTATGTTTCTGTTGGTATGTTGCTATGTTTTACTAAACGTTCAAACTTTTAATAAATTAGTAATTATGGAGTCATTATTAGATAGCAATTCTTATTACGTTGCAACATTTATATAATTGTATTGAAAACGTTTTGCATGGCTTTGTTAAACACATTGCAAAGCTATTTGCATGGCTTTGTTATGCAAACTGATTATGTTTCTGAAAAGTCCCTTGTCTATTCTTCTTTTTTTTTTCTCAGTTTTTTTTTAACTAAAAGAGTAAATCAATTATGAATTAATATTAATATTAATTTTTAGTAAATTAATAATTACGTATCTATTATAATATGGCAATTCTTATTATATATATATATATTATTGTATAGTTAACTATTAAAATCAGATTAATATTATTGAATGCATGTAAAATTGCGTTTAAATAGTTTTAACCACATTATTTATACACATATAAAAAAACTTAGTGATTTTACTGTCCCCTGTTTATCCTCTGGTTCGATTAACGAAATTTAATTTAAACGAAATTAAACGCGAGTTCTCGAAACAAAATCACCGGAAGACGGGCACATGCCCTCTTCTCACCGAGTTTCGAAGCACACAAAACTGGGTCATCACCCAACCATCTTCGTTAAGGGAGCGTTGAGTGTAGGACTAACCTTACCCAGTAAAAAAGAAAAAATCATCTCCTGAAATCTGCCAGTACGCAGACAGCCTTAGATCACCGTGGGGTTGTTGCTCCACTGATGATGATGATGATTTAGGGAACAAATATAAATTTATGCATAACGTATATTACATTTATGGATTCACTATCGAAACTGGCCGGTGCTTCCCAAAATTCCATTTTCCATATTTTTTGTTGTTCTTAAGGCTATTTAGTAACCACATGACAATTTATGTATAATAAATGCTATTTTTTTTTAGCTTTGCTGTACAAACTGATTGTGTTTCTAAAAAGACGCTTGTCCATTCTATTTTTTAAAAATTTTTTTAATAAACGAGCAAACTTTGAGTAAACTCGTAATTAGGAATCCATTATTATATATCGATTCTTATATATATATAAATGGACATGTTAACTATTAAAATCTGTTAAATATTATTTAATGTAAGTAAAATTGCGTTTAAGCAGCTTTAACTATATAATTTATTTTTTGAAGTGTTAACTATTAAGACAGGTAAACATTATTGAATGTATGTAAAATTGCTTTTAAATAGTTTTAGCGTATAATTTATTTTATACACATGTAAAAAAAACTTAGCGATTTTACTGTTCCCTGTTTATTCTCTGGTTCGGTTAACGCAATTTAATTGAAACGAATCCATACGCCAGTTTTCTGAAACAAATTTGATCACCGAAAGACGAGCACGTGCCATCTTCTCATGCGCCAGTTTCGATTTATGGCGCACAAAACCTTCTGCTGCCGCAACCCGTCATCACCCAACCACCTTCGTTAAAGGACTCCATTTCTGCTTCGGTTGACGCAAACAACTTCCTCCCAATCGTCGCGCTTCCCCCAATTGGTGATTCCCCGCACTACTCGAACGTGGTGGGCAGCAGAAAAGTACTGTGTAGTACTTAGAAAAGGAAGCACATTCTCCTGATCCCAACCTGTCATGTTCGGGTGAAGTTTTGAATGATTGAAACACTTTCTGAAGAATAATTTATTCAAGCGGTCTCGTGGTCTGGTACTTTTCGTTATTCAGCCTCGAGTTTGCTAAGGAAGGGAGACTGAAATGCGATGTTTTGTTTTTGAATGATGGAATATATATTATATGTAATGCAATTTAAAAACCTAGTTTGTGTGTTAAAAATGCATCTGAACATACTGTAGCTATTGCAATAAATCAAGAAATCATACGTTCAATTATTAACTTATGTATTTTACACCCATGTTTTATCGTCTAAATTATATGTCTATGATTTATGCATTTTGAAATTTTGTCCATGCTTATAAATCTAAGCGAACTTAGGATCTTAAATAAATTCATTTTCAACTTTCCTCCCTCTTTATGGCCAACTAGCTAGCATTTGGTACCGTAAGCTACTGAGTCGTGTTAGTGGTATGGATGTTCTTTAGTGGTTCGGAATCCACTTTAAACTGTAGGTCCTGGTGTAATTAGCCCTCGTGAGCACAAAATGACGTAGAGGGACGAACTAAACACCACACTTGGTGGGACTAAATTGGAAACGCTTGAAAATGTATTTATAACGAATACTATTTTCTTGGCTTTGCTATACAAACTGATTGTGTTCATGAAAAGTCTCTTGCCCATCTTTTTATTGTTTTACAAAACGAACTTACTTTGTATAAATTAGTAACTATGAATCCATTATTACATAGCAATTCTTATTATATATATTATTGAATAAGTAACTATTAATAATAATAATAATTTAAGTGCTTATCATTATTTAGTTAAGTATTATTTAATGTACGTAAAATTGCATTTAAACAGCTTTAGCCATATAAGTTATTTTATACACATATAAAAAAAAAACTCAGCGATTTCACTGTTTCATGTTTATTCTCTGGTTCGATTAGCGCAATTCAATTTAAGAGAAACCAGATGCGCGTTTTCCGAAACAAAATTGCTCGCCGGAAGACGAGCACGTGCCCTCTTCTCATGCGCCAGTTTCGATCTATGGCGCACAAAACTTCCCGCTGCCGTTGCAACCCCTCATCACCCAACCACCTTCGTTAAAGGACTCCATTTCTGCGCTAGTTGACGCAAACGACTTCCTCCCAATCGTCGCGCTTCTCCCAATTTGTGATCCCCGCACTATTCCGAACGTGATGGGCAGCAGGAAAGTAGTAGAACCGTGTTACACTTAGAAAAGGAAGCACAGTTGCCTGATCTCGGCCTGTTATGTTAGGGAGAAGTTTTGAATGATTGAAACGTTTTCTGCGGGAATAATTTACTCTGGTGGTCTCGTAGTCTGGTACTTGCCATTATTCAGCCACAGTTTGCTAAGGACTGAAATGCGATGTTTTGTTTTTGAATCATGAAATATATATTATATGCAATGCAATTTTAAAATGTAGTTTGTTTGTTAAAAAGGCATCGTACCATATTGTTGTAACTATTCCAGTAAATCAAGGAATCATATGATCAATACTTTGAAAAATCAAGTTAAGTATTTTAAACTATATGTTTTATCGCTTAAATCATATATATATGATTTGTCTGTTTTGAATTTATGTTCATGTTTATGGATCGAATCAGCTGCAACTTATGCAGTCGATTAGATTAGGATCTTGAATGAATTCATTTTCATGTTCTTTCCCCTCTTGATGAACAATTGGTAGTCGCTCTGGCCTTCGGTACCACAAGCTTCAGGTTCGAATTCTGGCGGTAGTATGGATATTTGTCAGTGGTTCGGAATCAACTTTGAACTGTATGTCCCGGTATAATTAGCCCTCATGTGCACAAAATGACCGTAGAGCGACAAACCGCACTTAGTGGGACTAATTTGGAAACGCATGAAAATATATTTATACTGAATACTATTTTGTTGCCTTTTCTATACAAACTGATTGTTTCTCTGAAAAGTCCCTTTTCCATTTTTTTTAGGGTACTATTTAGTGAACAGTGCCTGATAGCCGAGTGACCAGCACACGGTGCCACGGGTTTCGGGTTCTACTTGTATATATTTGTAGTGATTCGTAATCCAATTTAAACCGTAAATCCCGGTCTTATATGACTGTAGAGCGTTGAGCGTAGGACTGGCAACCCTACCCCCTTAAAAAGAGAAAAAAAAACATCTCATGTTTCGAAATCTGGTAATAAGCTGACAACTTTGGCCCACGATGGGGCTGTTTCGCCACTGATAATGATGATGATGATTTAGAAAACATATCTAAATTTATGTATAGCAAATACTAATTTTTGGATTTACCATAGAAACTTACCGTGTTTCCAAAAATTCCTTTACAACTTTTTGTGGTTCTTTAAGGGGCTATTTAGTAACCACATGCCAATTTATGTATAGCAAATACTACTTTTTTTAGATATAATATACTAACTGATTGTGTTTCTTAAAAGTCACTTATCAATTTTTTTTTCCTGAATTTTTTGCTAAACGAACAAATTTTGAATAAATTAGTAATTATGTATCCATTATTAGATAGTAAATCTTATTATCCATTATTAGATAGTAAATCTTATTATATATATTATTCGATACTTAACTTTTAAAGTCATAAATATTATTTAATGTACGTAAAAATGCATTTAAACAGATTTAAATATTATTTATTTTATACACACATAAAAAAATAGCGATTTTACTGTTTCCTGTTTATTTTTTGATGGTTCGATTAACGCAATTTAATTGAAACGAAACCAGACGCGAGTCCCCGAAACCAAATTGCTCACCGGAAGACGAGCACGTGCCCTCTTCTCATGCGCAAAGTTTCGACTTGTGGCTCAGAAAATCTCCGCTGCCGCAACCCCTCATCACCCGACCACCTTCGTTAGAGGACCCCATTTCTGCGTCAGTTGACGCAAACGACTTCCTCCCAATCGTGGCGCTTCTCACAATTTGTGATTCCCGCACTACTCCGAACGTGATGGGCAGCAGGAAAGTAGTAGTACCGTGTTGCACTTAGAAAAGGAAGCACAGTTTCCTGATCTCAGCCTGTTATGTTAGGGCGAAGTTTTGAATGATTGAAACGTTTTCTGCGGGAATAATTTATTCAAGAGGCCTCGTAGTCTGGTACTTGCCATTATTCAGCCTGAGAGTTTGGTGGGAGGGGGAACTGAAATGAGTTGTTTTGTTTTTGAATTATGAAAAATATATATGTAATGCAGTTTGAAAACGTATTTTCGTTTGTTAAAAATGCATTGGATCATACTGTATCTATTCCAATAAATTATACCATCAACGCTTTGAAAAACAATTATGCATTTTTAACTAGGTTTTATTGTTATATGTCTGTCTATGAATTGTCCATTTTGAATTTATGTCCATGTTTATAAATTTAATCAGCTGTAACTCATGCGCACTTTTCTTACATAAATTCATTTTCAAGTTTTCTCCCAATTGGCTAGCTCTTTTATCTTTGCTACCACAGGCTTCAGGTTCAGATCCTGGCGATGGCATGAATGTTTGTGAATGGTTCGGCATTCACATTAAACTGTAGGTCCAGATCTTATATGACTGTAGAGCGTTGGGCGTAGTACTGACAACCCTACCACGTAAAAAGAGAAAAATATTATGTCCTGTTTCGAAATCTGCCAGTACGCGGACAGCCTTGACCCACCATGGTGCTGTTGAGCCACTGATGATGATGATTTAGGAAAATATGTATTTTTATACATAATGTGTATTTTTATACTTTCATAGTTTTGCTATACCAACTGACTATGTTTCTGAGAAGTGCCTTGTCCATTCTCTTTTGATTAATTTTTACAATACGAACAAACTTTAAATAAATTAAAAATTATGAATCCATTATTATATAAAAATAGTATTATATATATTATTGTATAGTTAATTATTTTAAGTCAGTTAAATATTGTTTAATGTACGTAAAAAATAATTTTCAAATAGTTTAGCGTTCAAATAGTTTTAACCATATAGTTTATTTTATACATATATAATAAAAACACTTAGTGATTTTACTGCGCGCAATTTAGTGCAATTTAATTTAAACGAAACAAGATGCGAGTCCCCGAAACAAAATTGCTCACCGGAAGAAAGCACATGCCCTCTTCTCATGCGCCAGTTTCGATTTGTGGCACACAAAACCTCTGTCATTATATTTTTCTCTCTCTGCTAGGATCTGGGGTGGGGTGGGAGATATCCGTGATAGGGGTAGGAATGAAGGGGAGGTAAGAAGAATTTGGGGGGTAGGAGTGAGGTAGGGGAACGTTTAGGGGTGGGAGACTTTTCTGGAAGAGATGAAGCTCTTGTGTTAGTACGTATGGATGAAAGAAAAAAGAAAGAAAAGAAAAGGAAAGAAAAAAAAAATGTAGGGACCAAATAATAACTGCGACAGAAAAACTTAAGACTTTTAATGGGAGGCTTTAAAGGATAAATCTGGTTTAGTTTTTTTAAAACAGATATTAAAGGCTACTTTGAAATAAAAGGCACAGAGAGTAAGTAATTTTGCATGAGCACAGCAATTAGTTCTGTAACGAGTTAAAGATGCCTCATTTCGAGTTTCTGTTCGAAGAAGAATAAATCACAAAGTATGAAGTGCTCTAAAATAATTGGAAGAAAAATAAAAAAAATTTAAAAAATGAATAATTTTTTTTTTTTTTTTCTGTTTGTATACAATGAAAAAAAAAAAATATTTTTGCGTAAACAAACGACATCAACAACAATTAGGGAAAACATTTTTGTACTTTGTAATCATCCATTTTTTTTTTTTCTCTAGACATGTTTATTAAGTGATGGAAGGGATAATATTGATAAAATATAGTTGTAAACTATTTAGTTAACTTATGTATTTTAACTTATTTTAATTTTAAATATAAAATAAATAAATGTAAAATTACGTTTTAAAACAATAAAACTTGTCATCTATTCTTCAGCAAGTAAGGACTTATTATATCATGAAAATCTAGCGCCCAGTGCCACTGGTTTCGGGTTCAAATCCCGGTGATGCCATGGATGTCTGTAGTGGTTCGGAATCCACTTTAAACAGTAGGTCCCGTCTCATATGACTACTACTACACCACATTACTGTGCCTAGAGCTGAGTTTCCCTTTACAGTTTGGGAACGATGTGGTGAGTCACGATGTTGTAATGCTCTACAGTCATATGAGACCGGGACCTGCGGCTTAAAGTGGATTAAGATTATTAACCACTACAAACACCCATGTCACCGCCAGGACTTGACCATTTAGATGAAGAAATGAGACATCTTTAACTTCTTTAAAAAGATGTCTCATTTCCAGTTTTCTTTCGAAGAGAATAAATCAGAAAGTATGAAGTGCTCTAAAATAATTGGACGAAAAATAAAAATTAAAAAAATGAATAAATTTTTTTCTTGTTTCTGTGTATATACAATGAAAAAAAAATATTTTTGCATAAACAAACGACATCAACAACAATTAAAAAACATTTTTGCAGTTTGTAATCATCCTTTTTTTTTTTCTTTAGACATATCTATTAAGTGATGGAGGGATAATATTGAAAAATGCAGTTGTAAATTACTTGCTAATATTGACTTATGTATTTTAACCTATTTTTTAATTTTAAATATAAAATAAATTAACGTAAAATTACATTTTTAAATAATAATAGTTGTCCTCTCTTCTTTAGTAAATAAGATGCGGCCTGATGGCCAATTGGCTGGCGCTCTGGTCTTTGGTACCCCAGGTTTCAGGTTCGAATCCTGGCGGTGGCATGGATATTTGTGAGCGGTTTGGAAACCACATTAAACAGTAGGTACCGGTCTAATTAGTCCAAAGTGAGAACAAAATGACTGTAGTGCGACAAACCAAACCTTAGCAAATAAGGCATTATTATATTATGATAATCTTGCTCTCGGTGCCACAGGTTTCGGGTTCGACTCCCGACTGTACCATGGGTGGTATTTGCAATGATATTAAATGCTCTAAAAATAACTGGAAGAAAAAAAATGAATATTTTTTTTTCTTTTTGTTTCTGTGCGTATACAATGAAAAAAAAATACTTTTGCTTAAACAAACGACATCAACAACAATTAGAAAACATTTTTACCAGTCGTAACCATCCATTTTTTTTTTTATTAGACATATTTATTACTTGATGGAAAGAAAATATTTTAAAACCTATAGTTGTAAATTACTTAGTTAAGTTTAACTTATGTATTTTAACTCATTTTTAATTTTAAATATAAAATAAATAAACGTAAAATTATGTTTTTAAACAATAATAATTGTCCTCTTTAGCAAATAAGATGAGGCCTGGTAGCCAATTGGCTAGCACTCTGGTCTTTGGTACCACAGGCTTCAGGTTCGAATCCTGGGGGTGGCATGGATGTTTATTAGTGCTTCGGAATACACATGAAACTGTAGGTCCCTGTCTAATTAGCCCAAAATTGCCGTAGAAGGACAAACCAAACCTTTGCAGTTGAGACATTATTATATTATGGAAATCTGGCTCTCGGTGCCACAGGTTTCCGATTCGACTCCTGGCGGTGCCATAGATATTTGTAGTGGTTCGGAATCCCCACTGCCCTCCATGTGCCACTGGGACATTTTTAAATTCGCTTGTTAGGGAATTCTCAGTTTATGCTCCTCTTTTATACATGAAACAAAAAGTCTCCCATAAGGGAACTGTGTGATTTATTAATCATAAGGAATCGTTTTATGTCTTTAAGCATTTCCTGAAGCGTGCACTGCATTTATGTTATTAGCTGTAGTTACAGGAATTGTTTTCATATTAGTAACAATTCCTTAACTACAGCTGGTGTTGAGTGATTATTCTCGAGGTTAAAATTGATAAAAACCTATTTAGGATATTCTATGGGACAAAACAGATTACACAATTTGGCTATTCTATCCATCGAACATTCCATTCCGAAACTTGAACTTTGATGCTGCCATTGACACTTGTACTGATCAGAAACCCCGAAAAAAGACATTTTTATAAATAAAATTTTTCTGGAAAAAAAAAACCTGTAACTTTAATTCAATAACCGCTTTAAATTAAAAAGTTAATAGTATCAATCAAAAATAAAACGTATTTTAGATAGTACTTTATTAAAAAGGAAACACAATGATGACTTGCATTGAGGGCCCCCATTCGAGAAATTTGCCACGGGCCTCAGTTGGCATAGTAGCAACAGCAATCTGATGGATACAGCTTTTGGTTTGCGAGGCAAAAATGCTTGATTCTAAACTCGACAAACAAAGCTGAATTGAAACCTTCCGTGTATATGCTGGAGATAGTCATGATATATCTGTAAGCCAGAATATCCAGTTCGAAGCCTTATATGTACATGAAAGAATCCATTGTCTTACTGGTGGTACAGTGGTAATGTGTGCAAATAGCGTAGGGTGAGGTTCGAATTCGCTCTCACTGCTTTCAGAAACGAGGAGACGCGATGACGAAAATGTCTGTAGATCGTCTCGCATCGATAATCAAACTGCCTGGTAGGAGTTTTCCGGGGTTTTTCCTTACGACAAACAAATGAAGGGAAATTAATCCTGAAAATGGAAGGCACTATCTTCCCCATCACCCGTCGGTGAGGTGCTCGTGGTCAACAGGGGACCCACCGATATTTATCTTCACCTTTCTTATTTGTTGGGGCTACATAGGCTTAATTATGGGGGTGGGGGTGGAGAAAAGCCGAAATGCTCATCTTCTGGGAGGGGAGGAGAGTGAGAACCCCTCAGATACCACGAGGGTATGCTTAAAATTGTGATGACACATCTTTCTCAAATGATGTGTCAAACACATCAAGTGAGTTGCTGTACTAGTACAAAACAATTACACGACATACAAATGAAGGGAAATTACCCTTAAAAACGAAAGGCACTATATTCCCCATTACCTGTCAGTGGGCTGTTCGTGGTCAACGTGAGACCCACCGATGCTTCACCTTCACCTTTCTAACTGGTAGGGTTACATAGCCCTAGGTACTGTGGTGAGGTTAAGTTTGGTTTGTCACTCTATGGTCATCTTGGGCACTCTTTGGGCTAAACAAACCGGGACCTACAGTTTAACGTGGATTCCGGACCTAGGCTGTCCGGGGTCAATAAGAGACCATGGTCAACACCGATGTCCACTTCCTAACAGGTAGGGGTTGCATAGCCTTAAGTATGGGAGTGAGGGGTGGAGAAAAGCCGAAATGCTCCTCTGCTGGGAGGGGGAGGAAAGTGAGAATCCCTCAGAAGCCACCTTTGGGGGTGGGGGTATGCTTAAAATTATGATGGCATATCTTTCTCAAATGATGCGTCAAGTGATGTACTGCAGTAGTTCAAAACAACTACACTTTTCCAATTCCAAACCCCGATGCGACAACTACCTGCAACAGACCGGAAAATCCAATTCGTTGCGAGGTGATCAATAAATTGAATAAGCATTTTATAAAGAGAAAAAGAAAGGAGAAAAAAAAAAAGAAAACCTTTTTTTAATTATTTGTCATTTCCTCTTCTTAATTGAGCGAATTAGAGAAAGAATTCCAGACATTTCAAAGGTTCAATTAGTTGAAGTTCATTAATGAATGCTTGCAATTTGTAATTCAACTAATCAGATAGATTCGTGCTTCGCCGTTCTGCAATCGATTTGCGTTACAGGAATTTCTTGATTTAATGAATCTGTAATTTTTTTTTATACAGAGTTTAACATGTCTTTAAACCTAAATTTAGCACACCTGACTTTTTTACAATTAAAACCTTTTTTAATAATTAATGAAGTGAATTATAAGACTTCATTTTTTTTTTTTTATTCCAGCAAAGTACTTTTATTAGTGCTGGTAATAAGATCTGATATTAAATGTGTTAATAATATAGCATATTGTATTAAAAATGTCATAACAGATGCTGATGTTCAGCATCTTGCCTCGTTAGTCGGAGTACGTGGTGGGAGTTTTCCGGGTTTTCTCCCATATGATATAAAAATGCGGCGTAGTTGCCCCTAAAAAATCACTGCAACTCTTTTTCACGAAGCCAAGTCAGACTTCTACTGAGAACTCGGCAACAATAATCACTTTGTATTCGCATCTGATCTAAAATGTCTTTTTTCTTCCTTTTTCAATTACGTGATAATCGTCATACTGTTTAATATTTCTGAGCATTTAAACTGAGTTGTAACTTTTCCGATGAAATCTTTTAATGAAATTAGTGGTTGCAATTGGAAACAGAAAAATGAAATATTTATTTTAGGTATTTTTTTAAAAAATCAATAATTCGATCAAAATTATTGAACTTTTGATTTCGTTAAGATTTTTTCATACAAAACACGTTTAGTAATATTTCATAGCCCCACTCGTAGCAACATGAGCCGCTGGTGAGCATGAGGGCTGAGGTTCAAGCGGCTGGTGACTTTGTTATAGACACTGTTTCAAAATCAAAAGACTCGATAGTGTTTGGGATGTTCAGCGTCTTGCCTCGTGAGTAGGGCTACCTGGTGGGAGTTTTCCTGGTTTTCTCTCACACGATTCCCAAATGCGGGTTAGTTTCCCCCTAAGGCACTACCCTCCTTCTTCATCGAAACGGAGCCAAGTGAGACTTCTACCTACGAGTCTTTCATCACAATAGAAACTGTCCCCTTCTTTCCCTCCTTCCATGAGACCATACCGGTTCGTCGACTTGGGCAAGATGTTGCTGTCTACCAAGTGGGATAAGAAACAACAGGGATCACAGATTCAAGAGGTTCAAATCCTGGCGGTAGCATGGATGTTTGTGAGTGGTTCGGAATTCACGTTAGACTTAAGTCCCAGTCTAGTTCAGATGTGCATAAAATGACTGTAAAGTAGATGGTCTAGCCAATATGTAGACGGTCTTGGTCCACCATGAGTCTATTGAGCCAAGTATATGTATATGTATATATATATAGAGAGAGAGAGAGAGACGTAAAACTCATTGAGAATGTCGTGAGATTTGGTTTGGTTTGTCGCTCTACGGTCATTTTTTTGCACACTTTGGGCTGATCAGGCCAGGAGCTACAGTTTAACGTGAATTCCGAACCCGAAACCTGTGGTACCGAGCGCGAGACCTGTAGCCACTCGGCCATCAAGCCAATAACGGAGAAGGCGAAAATAATTCAGTCTAGGCATGTGAGTATTGAAAGCATGTGAGATGGTGTGTTCGGTCATTTTGCTTGTTGATAAAAATTGGTACTGGATATCATAGTACATCCTGTAAATATTTCAGTATATTTATTGTATAAAAAATATTTGGAAAAAAAAAAAACGGAAAGTAAAGGTGATTTGGATACAATACGTAGAAATGTGCGATTCTAGGCTATAATAAGAATGACTTTCTTAATGTTTTTTTTAATGGATAAAGAGAAAGACTTGCATTCTAGATTAACTACAGCGATAAAAGCAGTTAGAGCAAAGAACATTGCCACACCCAAAATAAAAATCTCAATTTATATGATATACAAAAAAAGAAATTGATAGATGATTGGCAGATTGTAAAATTACATTGATGTTTTAATATCAGCGATTGGTATTTAAGAGTGTGATGTCACAATTTCAAAATCTATTGAATGCTGAAGAACCAGATCTGTAATGTGGTTGGTTATGGTTATCATTTTATCTGTTTGGCGTCTTGTAATTCCAGGTGCAAGGGTGTGGTGTGACGTATTAATAGTAAATTATAAAAATTTCGAGCTATTGTATATAAAACCCGAATGGTGAATGGTGGACCCGATGGTGAAACCCCGAAAATTTATTCAATCTTCCTGTACGTCTTCTGGTACTTTGGTCTTTCTGTAGATTTCACGCTAATGAATTTATACAAAGCGTGTCTACAAAATGTTAAGAATAAATTTACACAAAATTAAAATTTAAAGAAAAGAAAATTCTTTTAGCCTCTTAGACTTCAACACATGTTCCTTCCAAATGTTATGCATTGCCAGACACGTTTATGGAGCTTACTGGTTCCTCTTTAGGAATCTGTTTCATAATGTATGTCTTGAGAAGAAGAATTAGAGACATTTCAGATAATTTTCAGAATCGTTTCCTAACATGTTTGAGTTTTTTAAATAAATGTGAGCAGGGAAATAAAGCCAAGAGGCGATGAAACAGCGCCAACTCTAGTACGGAAAACTATTTGAACCATCTTTCTGTTCCTTTAGAATAGGGTTTGGCTTGGTTTGTCGCTTTACGGTCATTTTGTGCACACTTTAGGCTAATTAGACCGAGGACCTACAGTTTAACGTGGTTCCCGAACCACTTATAAACATCCACGCTACCTCCAGAATTCGAAACCTGAAGCCTGTGGTACCAATGGCTAGAGCGCTAGCCAATTGACCATCAGGCCGCCTTTAGAATATGGAGAAAGCGCTCTATTTTAAGCTATTCAGTGGTCTGTTTACGTTTTTCTGGATCCCTTCAATGCTATTAAAAAATGACCTTCTGAGGTAAGACTATAATTTTACTGAAGAGAAAATAATCTGCAATTGCCAAATCTTAAGAATAAGGATGGTAATGGAAAACATTCACACTTTTCATTACAAGAAAATGATTGACGAAAATGTAATTGTGGGAAGATGCAATTGTCGTGAAGTTTTCCAATTTATGACTTCGGATGATGACTGAATAAAAGAAAATTGAATCACTAATAGCTTGATAAGCTTCCTAGAATTGATTTTAAAAAGATCTACTTAAAACTTCGTAGAATAATTTAGGTATTCACTAACTAACTAACTCCCTGCACTACAGTCCATGGTGGGCCAAGGTCGTCTGTTTACTGGCAGTTTTCTTTTTACGGGCTAGAGTTGTAAATCCTATGCCCAACAATCAAATTAGACCGGGACCTACAGTTTAGGATGGATTCCGAACCATTACAAACATCCATGGCACCTCCGGGACTCGAATCGGAAACCTATGACACCGAAAGCTAGTCACTCGGCCATCAGCACTTTATGTATTCATACATGTAAAAGATTCCCATGCGTGTGTGTATTCCCATGTGTGTGTGTATGTTTTTGAGAGTTTCACATTTTTCTGTGCATCCCTTAATACTCCTGCTTCGTACACAGTCTAAAACCTTGTATTTTTAATAAATATCTTTTTTAATAAAATTTCACTTTTTACTACAAAATTATGGCAATAAAAACTAACAAATATTTTCATTACATATTCAACAGTTCAAAAATTTTTCATCTATTAGATAAAATCAGCATTTTTTTTTTTTTTTTTTTAATCAGTGTTCTCATGATAAATATATGAAATATAAGTTTTTGAAATAAATAAATAAATTAAATAAATTTAAAAAAATATCTAGATAAATGTAGGTATTTATAATATTTTTGCCTTAAAAAAAAAAAAAAAATTTAATTCCTTATCATAACTTAAAACGTAAGATAGATAGCAATTTAAAATGATTTTTTTTTTTTTTTTTTTTTTCCATTTTACTTTCCTACAAAATAATCTACTAATTCTATCCGTTTTGGAAGCTGAAATTATATCTGAAGTAATGGAAAAAAAAACACTTTTTTTAATGTTTTGGTATTAATAAAGGCAAGGCTGATAATGAAATTGGTAGAAAAATTTTCTTTTAAGGTCAAATTTCAAAACGTTTACAAAGAAAAACTTCAGAGAGAGAGAGAAAAAAAGAAGAAAAGGTATACTCAAGAAAATTAGTTTGTTTCTTAGATTCTCGATCGTATACAAAAATAAGCACAGATAAAAGATTCGGTCCCAATTTCTAAACACAGGAACAAGATCAGTGGCATTCCAAAGATCAGTGCAGTTCGTTGTCCTTTTTGAATAGACAAAAATCAAACCGATCTCACATCTTTGATTAAAAATAAAAAAGCACTTCAGTCGAGTCCAAGTTCACAGAACTTGATTTTGAAAAACACATTTCCCAACAAATTCGATTTTTTTTTTTTTTTTCTTCCCTTCTAAACAACATGGATCTAAAAAGCAATTTGGTAAACAGTGTCTCGTGACAGAGCATTGACATTGAGGAAAATTTACATCACAGATGTCAATCTATTTGGAAATAACAACAGTGTCGATAGTTCACAACAAAAATCAATGGCAGTAGTCTCTCTTCTTAATTTCACTGAAATTATTTAAGTCAACATTTTTATTCAATAGTAGGATGCAGTCAACAATTTTTCAAAAAAAATTGTTCTTTTTGTTTTACAATATTTGAACTTTTCTGTTCTGCAATATTTCATGAAACATTTTTTGAATCAAACACTTCTCAAAGAAGCGGCCTGATGACCAATTGGTTAGCGCTCTGGCTTTTGGTACCACATTCTTCAGGTTCGAACCCTGGCGCTAGCACGGATGTCTTTTAGAGGTTCGGAATCTACATCAAACTGTAAGTCCCGGTCTAATCAGCCCAAAGTGTTCAAAAGATGACCGTACAGGTGAGCATTAGGGCTGAGGTTCAATCCGCTGGCGGCTTTGTTGTAGACACTGCTTTCAAAAAACGAGAAGACTCGACGGTGTTTGTGGCATTCAACATCTTGATTCGTTAATCGGACTACCTGGTGGTAGTTTTCAAGTTTTCTTTCATGCGATCCGTAAATGCGTGGTAGTTTCCCTAAAAGTCATCCCGGAAAGTACTTCCCTCCTTCTTCAGCAACACGGAGCCAAGTCAGACTTCTACCAACGGATACTGCATCACAACAGAAGTTGCCCCCTTCTTCCATGAGACCACATGGGTTCTTGAATTTAGATGTTGCAGTCTACCAAGTGGGATATGAACAACAACTACAACCGCAGAGTCACAAACCAAATCTTCTTCAAGAAATCTAGTTAATTTTTTTAAACATCGATGGGCGTCGAATTCCACTAAAGTAAGCAATGAACAAACCGTTAATGAAGGGAGAATTTGCTTTCCGGCAGAACTGCTAAAGGTAACTGTCCCGCGTTTGCGTGCCGTATGGAGAAAAAAAGAAATCGAAAACTTCCACTAGCCAACCTGGTTATCAATGCCAGACACTTAAAAACGCTGAATAAGTAATCTAACCATGCTGAGAAGCATTTTACACAGTTTGTTACAATCACCATCAAATCCCCTCACTACTAAAGCGGCCTGATGGCCAATTGGCTAGCGCTCTGGCCTTTGGTACCACATTCTTCAGGTTCGAATCCTGGCGGTAGCAAGGATGCTTGTGAGTATTTCGGAATCCAGGTTAAACTTGTAGGTCCCTATCTAATTAGACTAAAATGTGCAAAAAAAAAAAAAAAAAAAAAAATTACCATACAGCGACAAACCAAAACCAACAGTAGGATGCAGTTAACATTTTTTCCCAAAACCCTTAATGCAATTGTCTTACAATACTTAATTTTCTGCTCTGCAATATTTCACGAAATATTTTTTGAATAAAATACTTTTCCTCAAAGAAGCGGTCTGTTGGCCACTTGGCTAGGCAGTCTGACCTTTGGTACTACAGGCTTCAGGCACGGATGTTTGTTAATGGTTCGGAATCCACGTTAGTCCCGGTCAAATCAGCCTATAGTGTACAAAATATGCTCGCAGAGCGACAAACCAAACTTTCTACAAGAAATCTAGTTAAATTTTTTTAAACATCGGTGGGCCTTGAATTCCACTTATGAACAACCCTCCGATGGGCGATGAGGGAAGGGCATTGCTTTCTGGGAGGACTTCTAAGGGTAACTGTCCCGCATTTTCGTGTCGTATGGGGAAAAGAAATCGAAAAATTTCCACCAGGCAGCCTGGCTATCAATGCCAGACACTTAAAATTAGTAAAAAGGCCAATAGGTAATCTGACTATCTTACATAGTTGTTGACTATTATACACGGTTTGTCATTATCACCATCGAATCTCCTCACTGCTAAAAACAGTAACTGCAACGGACGCCGCCAGAGGATTCGAACCTAGCTATTCCTATTTCGCTAGTTGCGCATGCTCCATGAGTCGTGCAACCTGCTGATTGGCGATGAGAAGAGAACATTTCTTTCCAGGAGGTCTTCTAATGGTAACTGTCCACATTTGCCTGTCGTGTGGGGAAAAAAATTGAAAGACTTCCACTAGGCAGCTTGGCTGTCAATGCGAGCCAATTAAAACTAGAAAAACGCCCAATAGGTAATCTGACTATCGATGAGAAGCATTTTACACAGTTTGTCACAATCATCACCGAATCTCCTCACTACTGAAATCAGTAGCTGCAACGGAGCAGCCAGAGGATTCGAACCTGGTTCCTCCTCTTCGCTGGTCAAGCAAATTGCCATTGTAAATTACTATTTCCTTAACTGCGCAAACCCCATGATTCGTGCAATTTAATTTATGAATTTTGCATGAGATAAGAAAAAAAAATAATAATAAATCTTTTTATTTAATGCTAACAATACAAGTGTATGTTTTGATTTGCAAAAATTGGTATTTTGATTCCAGAATACATTACCATTAAGGTATTATTTGATATTGATAAATGAAATGACCAATAAATTTTGCTTAAAAGCAATTTTGTTTTTATTATTTGTTTGATTAATATATTAATAATACCCACTTATCCTTTATTTCTGCCTGACACTACAACGAGAAAAAAAAAATTATTCTACAGTATTTTAATTGCCATTGCGGCTTATAATAACTGCACCGAGTTTATTAGAAGAAAACATGTTTATCTACAATAATATTCGAAAATAATACTAGGAAGAAAAAGTTATAAGTTTTTGTGTTAAATGCTCTTAAATTAATAACTCATACATCGCAAAGACAATTCTACAACTATTTGAATTTGACATACTACAGCGTCAAAGTAAGACCAATTTTCAATTTAAAATTCCCAAATTTTTTTTTCTTTTTAGGTTGCTCGCACTGTTCTTGACATCCGTGTGAAATTTTTACGTACACATATTCATTAGTGTTTGAGTTACGCTTGGCTTTGTGAGATTCCGGTCAACTGATTCCGGCGATTTTTGAAATGTCTGAATTTATTGAGCAAAGAACTTGCATTAAATTTGTTTGCGGAAACGTATAGAATGTTACAGAAGGCATTCGGTGAGCATCCCTATATTCCAATCGGAAAGAAATGCTTACAAATGGTATAAACAGTTCAAAGAAGGCAGAGAACGCGTTGAAGACGAAGAGCCCTCTGATCGACCATCAACCTGAACCGACGAAGCTCATCACAAAAAAATTAAAGATTTGGTGCTGCAAAGCGTCGATTTACAATTAGAGACCTTGCTGATGATGTTGGAATTTCAAAAGATCGGTCAATTCCATTTTGGGCCTCAATCGCTTCAAATCTTGATTGGTACCGAAAACACTGACTGCGCCAGCTCACACTGCAGTGATTCTTCGTGGCTTTTTCAGCCAAAATGAAATATATCGTTCCACAACCACCGTATTCCACCTTGCGACTTCTGGCTATTCCCTAAACTCAAAGGCCACTCCGGGGACACGTTTTGAGTCAATTGAAGATATTCAATGTTACAATTCTTCTTTATCATTCGCTTTGAAGGCCATCCTGCCGATGACTTTTTAGCATGCATTGATTGGAAAAAAAGTTGGCATAAGTGCATTGTGTCCGAGGGATTACTTTGAAGGCGATGAAATAAATTTGGAAGAATAAATAAAGAGTTTTTGAAAAAAAAATAATAATTGGTCTTACTTTTTGGGCATTAGTACATTCGATATTCCCAAGGACGATTTCGAAATTTGAAATTCTTATCTCATACAAGTCATTCAAGGGGGTGAGGAATAGGGTACTGGGCCATCTCCAAATACTAGGGTGAGAAGATCATACTAAAAGATAACTGGATTATCTTACACAAACGTGTTTCATTTTAGTTAAATGAATTATCTTGGTTGTATTGCAGTTTTAGCATCTATATTGATGCCATAGTGTCAACTACCAGACGTAATAACGTTTTATAATGCAAAGTTATGCGGTGGCTATTTCTCTATGAAAGGTATCAGAGCAAAAATTCAATAATTCTACAACAACAACAACAACAAAAAAAAAAAAAAAAAAAGAAGAAGAAGAAGAAGACAGAGAAATGATAGATTGCTTTTTTTTTTTTTTTTTTTGTTTAGAAATCTAGAAAAAGTATGACTTAAAAATAAACATTGTAGATTACAACATAAGTAACATGTACCTTTATCATTTCTTGTTACTATTACAATTCATGAATTGTTTCATCTTTAAAAATTAATAGGGAGAACATATTTCAACAACTCCATTATATCGCATACAGTTTCAAATTAATCTAATAGTTTCCATGGAACATGCTTTGCATCATTTAATGATGACATACCTAATTATCAAAACAAATATTTATTCAGTAAATAAATAGGGTAAAATCGCAAAAACAGGGACCTTTGGGATTTGGTGTCAAAAACACTTTTCGCCAAAGTCCGTCAAGTAACGGGTTGCAATTGTAAACGAAGTAAATTGCAAACTAAACAAGAAACTCTGGTTTGCCACATTTGGCGACTTATCACTCAGTTAGCGCCACAAAAAGTCAACAAATCCCAACGGCCGCTATATTGCGATTTGGTCATAAATACTTCTTAACTTTTGGTTGAATTTAATCTTGCAGAACAACTATGCCAGATATACTATTAACCAGTTTTTAGTTTTAAGTAACACATTCTTATATTTAAATATGATATAACAACAGCAACTAAAAAAAAAAAAAAAAAAAAATACAATAACATATTTTAGCAATAATAAATAAAACAATAAATATAAAGACAAAAACTACAATAATATTAAAATATAATTACGATAAATATCATATTAAAATTTACTAAAAATTTCAAAATGCATTTTTAATATATACAATAATATTTTGTTCGGTAGGAGGCAAGAAAACCTTTTCACTTAAAAGTACAATTTATCTCAACAAATTATTGAACCTTCAAATAAATTTCAGTGCAAACAAAAAAATGAAGAAAAGTTTTTTTCATTAAAGAGGAGGATAAGAATAAAGGATATTTAGCAACCCTCCTTCTTAAACGGAAATGATGCACATCTTAGTCACAAATAAACAGAAACCAAAACCATCCAACTATGATGAAACAATAAAAAATTTAAAGATAATTTATTCTTATGGTTCCAATAAATTAAAAACTTTTATTATATTACCTCAATTAAAATACATCTCAATTTTATCATGTAAATTTTCAACAAAAAGAATATCTTTCATTTATATAATAAATATATCCAAGAAAAACGTATTGTGCAAATCATGATAGAAAGAATAAAATGCGCAAAAGTAACAAAATCGATACAGATGAAAAACCTGATGTGATTACTCAGTTATTTCAGAACCTAAATATTTGTACTTATGAATCAAACTGTTAAGTTACATATAGCTATTTAATTTTATTCCTAAATTTTTTAAAATTATTAATTAATTGAATTACATTATTAATTATTCATGAATAGTTTAAAAAGTAAGGTTTTTCTCAATATTAAAAATCATAATTATAATGGAAAATTTTTAAACAAACCTGGTAATGTGGTCATGTGGTAAAAACTTAACACAAAAATATAACAAAAACCCTTGGCTTTTTTTGCAAGATTGAGAAATTTTGAAAACATGCACAAAAATTTTTTGTTGAGTATTTGACATACCTTAAATATATTTTTTATATTGCTTTGCTAATAAATGTAATTATCTTTCATTTTTACTTTTATAATAAAACTGGATGCAATCTCAATTATGATTTTAATAAATAAATATTCTTAAATGCAATTGAGATTTTTTTTATTATTAAAAATGAGAATTATATTAAAAAATAATAACTGCTTTGATAAAAAATCAAAATTTTATTAATTAACAAAATTTTTCTACTTTAATTTTTAAAAACAAACAATGTACAAGAGTTAAATAAAAAAAATAATGTTGTTTAACAAAAAATTTCTGCACAATTTAATTTTTAGAAATTTAACCATGCTTTAAAATGAAAAATAAATAAAACTTATTTTCTATTTTTTTTTTAAATATTTCTTTCATTTTTAAAAACCTATAATAAAAAAGAAAAGTAATATGTTTATAATAAATACATCAATTAAATACTTTGAATAGTTATTCTTTAATAAGAAAGTAATTAATATCAATTTTTCATGTAATTTTTAATTTAAATTCACATTTTAAACATTAAATTGCATTTGGTTTAAAACTGAATATCAATATTTAAAGAATATACATCATAAACATTAATTGAAAATATATTATTTATATTTTTTGAAGTTCATCACACACACACACACAATTAATGGATAATTCATTGATTTATTCATTAACTTTGATGACACCAAAAAAATAAAATTGTAAATAAATAAATATAAATAAAAGGATATTCCTTAGTATAAAATGTTTTCTATTTAAAAAAAAAACCAATAGTTTTAAAAAAGTAATCACAATTTTAGCGACACAGAATTTTGATTGTTTTTACATAAAGCAAATCCAACTGTATATTTCTGATCTTGAAGGTTAATCCAGACATTGGTTATATGTAAAGAAATATATTAAATTGTAAATTAGAATGAATTTAGGATGACATGATAATTTAATAGCCAGATTATACAACACAAACCATAGTTTTCTTGATCTAAGTTCCAAAAAACATTAAGAAATCAGTCAATTTTAAAAATATAATGATACAAGATATTTAAAATATCTAATAAAGTAATAAATATTATCCGGATATCAAGAAAATATCCCAAATTATTATTTCAATAACATAAATTTAGAGGATGACTGTTAAAAGAAAGGAGTTATATTGTAAAACAATTATAATAAAATTTCGTGTCCAAAAAAATTCTGATATGATTTAATAACTTACAATATCATTGAATAAAAGAAAATTTCCATATATTTATTTTATGAACAAATTGTAATAATTTTAATATAACTAATTATTTAATATTTACATAGTATTTCACATATACTTTTTACAGATGTATTAAAAATTAAAAGACCTACTTAAAATAAAATTCTTAGCTTGAAAAAAAATACAAATACAATATTTCACAAAAACATTAAGGAGGTGATTTAAATATAGGATAATCCAAGGACAATAGAAATGTCCTTGGATTTAGTTAAGACAGGTCTTCTTTAAGCTACATTGCTCTTTAAGGATTTGATTAATAAAATCATTTATAAATATTTAATGCATTAATTAGCTTGTTTTGTTTTTCTTTTAACAAGAAAAATGATATAAAATAACTACTTGAAAACAATAAATTATTATTATATTTAACAATTATAATTAGTAATAATTATATGTAATATAACAAACTCCCTGGCACTACAGCCCATGATGGGTTTTTTTTTACAGGGTAGGGTAGTCAAGCACTATGCCCAATGCTTTACATAAACAGTCATAATAGACAGAAACCCACGGTTTAAAGTGCATTCTATATGTAATATATATATATAAATTATAATAATTTAATTTCAATAAAAAAATAAGTACATAAAAATATGTTTTAGTAAATATATATATATATATATATATTTCAAAATTATTACCAAAATAATTAAAAATATCACAACTATCTTTACAAATAGCATTAGAATTCTTAAGAATCTAAATGGATTATTTAACTTAAAATACAAATAGAATTTTTATACTGTTTACTTGAATACATGTATTTCCAAAATAGAATTAATTTTTATATACATAAAAATTTTTTTGTTAAATGTTAAAATAATTGCCATTACAATCGAAATTTTATTTTTAAAAAAGGGTAAAACAAACTATAAATGGCTTGCATATTTTTTATAACTAAGTGAATATTTATGAATTATCTCTTATTAACAAGAAAAATTTATTTATTACCTAATTCATTCAAAACTTAAGCTTCAAGAAATTTCTTCTTCAATTTGTTTTTTTAATACATCTGCTTATGAAATTTCAAAAATATTAATATTCAAAGTATTGTATAAATAATCTTAGTGATGGTAAACTTTATTAATATTTAATGTCTGTCATTAGTGTGATTGAGTGATTTAATTTAACTGAGACAAATTAGATTTCCCAACATTATCAGTTGCAAATAAACATTTTTAAAATCAAGCATTTAGTCAAAAAAAAAAAAAAAAAAAAAAAAAAAAGGAAAATAATTACTTTTTAAAATTAATGTAGAAACAATATCGGTATTCTTCAATAAAATTATAGACATATGAACGTATTATAAAAGCTTATCTATATCTGGTTTATGTTAGTGCTTTATATTTTTTGAAATACATCAAGTAACATTTATTCTTCATATAAATGCGATTTCAAAAAGAATGCACTGAAAAAAGCAATATAATAAAGTTGAAAGGTTACTTGATAAATCATATAAAAACTGCAGTGTATAACTTTAAAATTTAAGATTTAATTTAAATTTAATCGTACTGATTGTTGAAATAGTTTGTTGATATAAACCAATTGTATTTGTTTATTAATTCTATATTTTCACTTATTTCTAAAAATATTTAACACATTTACTTCAGAATACCGTCAAAAATGAAAAAGAAAAAGAGAGAATTGAAAATATTTATTAATAAAAAAAACAATTAGAATTTAGTTTAATGATATTCATTTCATGAAACAATTACAACATTACATATTTTTTCTACTTTTAAAGGAAGAATGAAATGAGTTCAAAAAAAAAAAAAAGTTTTTTGTTTTAAATTAATTTTCATTATGCATTGAAAATAACTTTGATAGCTGTATAAAGTTGTATTTGTATATGTGTGTGTATATATATATATTGTTAAAACAAACAGCAATCTTTTGAAGGCATTTTTGTAAAATTACATTAGTATTTGGCCATACAATGGAAAATATATTTTTAAAATTATTATTGACTGAAAATAAAAGTTTTTTGATAACTTTAAAAAAATATTATAAAAATGCTTAATTTAATAATCTAATTATTTATCATCCCTAAGAAGAGAAACCAAGTTTCATTCATAATTTAAATACAGATGCAAATACAATTAATAAAAATTACAAGATTGGTCACACAACTTTTATATTGAAAACAATCAAAATCTATTTGTTATTCTAATAATTGTTTCAGTAAATGAATTGTTAAATACACATTTTACATTTTGTATAAAAAGAATTAGCAAGTTATTATGTAATGCCTTCATGTAACTTCTACTTTTTACATAACATTTCTTGATAATAAAAATTTTTAATAATTATTTAATATTGTCTTATAAATGAAGTGTTTTGAGGATTAACTACAGCTAAAATTGCACAATATGGACTATCCATTTAATGAATAATTCATATGCAATATTTTTACTTTATAATTTTATGTTGTATTTTTTTTTATAAAGTAATTGATTTTCATTCTGTGCATCTGCACAGAATTAATAACTGTTCTTTGAGCATATTAAATCATTTCAATGAAACATATTTCAACAGTTTGTTTATAATTTTTAAAAATTAAGGATAAAAATGAAAAAAAAAAATTGCAACATAAAAATGTGGATAAAACAGCACTTAGCAAGAATGAAAAAATTATAATGCAAGTATTTTTAATTAAACAATAATCTAATAATTATAATAATTAGAGCTTTACTGTATAATAGGCAAAAATACTAATATAGCAATAAATTAATCATAATACTTAATGAATTTATGAAAGAAAATAGATTTTGAGATTAATATTACCAAAAAAATACAAATAAAATTTTGCATATTTAGTTCTATAATGATTTCTATTTAACTTTTAAAATACGAATAAAGTTCTGAAGTTCATTTGATAAAATAATTAAAATAAAAAAACAATATGCCAATCAATAAATACGACATACACAAAAAATAATGGTCATCTCATTAAGAAAAAATCATAGAAGTATAGAATAATTCTCTTTTTCACGTTTTTTAAAAATTCCTCAATATTCATTGATTAGAAAATTACTGTTTTATATAAAAATGAAATTATATTAACATTTTATAATACTCAATATGTTCCAACTATACATGCCACCTAAAACATTTTTTTTTTTTTTTAAATCCTATCAATATTATTCAAGAAATTTAATCTTTTTAAAAATTATTTTATTATCAGAAGAGTTAGTACAAAGCAAGCAAACAATTAGATTTTTTAGTTTCGGTCATTAAGTTTTTAAGCTCATTAATAAAATTTGTAATTCAATTGAGAAAATTACAAATCTTACGTATCAATTTACTTAATTGTATAAAATATTATAAATAAATAATTTTAATGTCACAAAAAAAAAATTAAATTTTAATTTGATACTAGTTAACAATATTTTCATTCGACTTCAATATTTAGAATTGTATAATAGAACAAATATATGTCTATTATACAATTAGAACAGAGTTTCAGAAAAAGCAAGGTTATCATGACAGAACTGGATTTAAAGAATTATTAATTTATTTTAAGTATTAATTATTTTATAAATTTTTTTTTTTTTTTCATAACTAAAAATATATATTCTTATAAAGGGAATAATCTTGAACTATCTTAAAAATGGCATGCTTATTACTATCTTTAGTTTTTAATAAAATTTCATCAAATTAAAATATATTCCAGTTACAACTTTTATCAAAGAATTTTTTAATTTGCTTTCACACATAGAATTTTTTTTTTCCATACAATTGCTTACCTCATTTCCTATATTCTATTTAGTTTCAGTTAATCACAATGAATTTTTCAATATTTTTAACTTAATTTATAGCAGCACAGCGCCACATCAAATCAGATTGTGTTTCAACAAATTATGCAGGACACAGCTGCCAATGAAAATACAATCTAGTGCATTTCAATAGATAGCACTACAAGATTTTTTTTTTTTTTTCTGCATAATTTATTAAGAATTTCCTTATCCTATTAGAATTTTTGTTTAAAATGAATTTTCCGTTCACATGTAGCAGAAAGTTTAAGTGATAACAATTGAATTTTTAATCTTATAATCTCATTTCAAAGGTACCCAGATATCAGAATTTTAGAATTAAAAAAAACAAAAAACAAGAATCAGAAAGAAATAGAAAATTATGCACGAGAAAGATTTTCTGAAGTTAAAGAGTATTACCTTTAAAAAATCAGACTCAGGGCACTTCAATGCAATAAATTTTTCATTTATCTTATTTATTAAATGTTATGCATTTTTTTTAGGAACCTGAATTAAATAATAATAAAAACTTCAAAATTTGATTACTTTCACAAGAAAAATTTTTTGCCTTTTCATGTTAACAGTCAAAAAATGTAATTCCTTATCTATTATTAATTAAATTATTTCATATTAATAAGAACAGCAAAACGACTAAATATACTAACTCTACAAGTTATTAATAAATATATTTTTCAAAATGCTTATTATTATGCTCAATTGACTTACTAAATAGTTACTTTGGGGGATTAAAATAGCATTATTTCATACATCACAAGTTTCTTAATAGGTTTTTCGAGGAGATAATTGTTTTTTAGTTCCCTTATAGTATCCAACAACTATAAAAAAGGTTTGTTAGTTAAATAAGTATGCATATTAACATTTAAATATTAATATGAAATCTTAATGGGGAAAAAATACATTTATAAATTATTTTTTGTTAATGCTTTTATAAATAAAAACTCACACCGACAAAACTTTTTTTATACATAAATATTTATTCAGTAACATATTTACATAACATAATGTACATAAAAAACTATTGCAATAATGAATTACAATCAAGTATAGCATGACATGGATAAGATTAAGGAATAGGAGAAGTCTTTATATATGCAATTATTTAATTTTTCTTAACATACTCATGAATATTGTATTTGATCAATTAGGTATTTATGAGTTATTTTTATTTTTCCCTTGAAACCATATAATAATTCCATTCAACGATACTTATGCTAATATCAGTATTGAAGAAATGATATTTAATTAATGAGTATTTCATTGAGTAATTTTAAAAATATTAAATCAAGAAAAAAAAAATATACAACTTTTTGGCATATTTCGTCACAGAATTAAAATAGTCCCCTACTCCTTTTCTTTATAAACTAGGACACTCCATGTTTATACTAACACTAATGTGACAGACATAATAAAAAGCATGATTTCTGAAACAACAATTTTACATAGATACAAAAACTTTCCTTGTAATAAAAAAAATTCATTTCATAATATTTCCTAGTAATAATAATTCATTTCTTGCATTGTCAGAAAAGCTCTAGAAGAAATCCTGAATACAAATCCCCTAAGTAACTGCAATCAAAAACTTTTGTTTACTTTCATGTCCACAATACATTATAATTTAATAGCTTCCAAAATAATTCTTTAAACCACGAATAATGTACCTAAATTATATTTAACAAATAATTAAAAAATTTGCAAAAGGAATTTTGAAATTGCATATATAATACTATGCATTAACTTGAAATATATTAATATACAAATAAAATGAAATCAATTTTTAAAAAACCATAAAATGTTCATGTAACTCAGCATTTTTCATAGAAATTGTAGCAAATAATATTTTATAATTTAAAATCAAGAACAAATGAAGGTAATCAAAACAGACTATAGGCAAAAATTATGCTTTTTATTTTTGATGGCTCTCTTTATTATGAAGTTAGAATTTGCCCCAACAACTGGTCACTTAGAGGATTAATAAATATAAGGTGAATAAGTAAAACAAATTCATATTGAAGTAAATTCATGTTAAAGCTACTGTGCAATTCATTTCAAAATATTTAAAATTTCAGGCAAAACTTTCTAATCCAATTTAAAGGATAATTATGCCTTAACAAATAAACAAAAATTATATAAAATTTATTGACTCATAAATTTTATTATACACATTATAAAGAATTTAAAAATTTCAGTTGCCATGCCATTACAAGTTAAAGCAATTTTGGTGAATTAATTGCTTTAACTTTTCCATTTTCTTGAACTTAATTAAAAGTTATTAACTGATGAAATTGATTATTTTATAAATAGAATTGCAGAAAAAAATCAATTAAATTCATTCTCACGTGTTTTATTAATTCTTTCAATTGCAAATTTATTTCGTAAAATAAGAAATGAATACCTGAGAATAACAAGAGTGATTTTCTGTATGAAATAATAAATTAAAAATTCTTTATAAAAAAAGGTCAACTAATAGATTAGCCAAACAGTGTACATAAAATATTTCTTAAAAACATTCATTCAAGGCTAATGCCGTTTCTTATCCCGGGAGTGATAATCTTTGGTTCTTTCTCTTCGAGATTTGTGCGACTTTTCATGCAAGGAATTGGAAGTATAGTGATAACGTTCTTGGGATCTGGACCGAGATCTGGCACGATGGGATTTGTCGGAATGTTTGTTTTTGTATGCCTTTTTATTATTGTGATGAGGTGAATAACTAGGTGAAAGACTGCGACTATGTTTTCTCTTATGAGAAGAGCGATGTTTGGGCTTTTTGTTATTTCTTGTCTTAGACCTTGATCGAGACCGAGAACGATGAGAGTCTTGGGCCTTGTGGTGGTCCTTGCTGTCTTAGACTGCGCGACTGCTTCCGCTTCCTGATGAACTGGTTTTTCGTTTCTTGGATCCAGGACTTTGGTATCCATCTTGAGGTGGGTGAATCACTTTTATGCCGGTGGTTTGAATCCTGCACTGGTAAAGAATTCAGCACAGGAAGATTAAGCTGTAATTATATTGTACTTGTATGGGTAGCAGCTACTTTGGCTTGAATCAGAATGATTTTTCACACTTTTAAGATCAAAAAGAAGGATCAATAAATTTCACTTCATTTTTTCAGACACTGTAAACCTTACCCAGTGAGGTGTACATGCTATTTTATTTTCAGTAAATGTCTAATCGTTAACAATATGATATTATTATATATAAGGAAAATCTGTTATTGAATTGGACAAAAGAATGGGTGGCAGAAATCTGCAATCATTAAGCAAGCAAAAGTGAAAAATCTCCATATGTTAACTAAAAATGGTACCTACATTCCAATACAAAGTTGGTGTCAAAGATATTTTTAAAGAAATTTTGGTAAAGTTAAATCACCCTCTATAGTCACAAAACTAAACAATGAGTGGGGTGTGTTTCTGAGAATACAGGCTGTTTGTGTATGGAAACTAGCCCAGGACAAAGAGCAAACTTCTAAAACAGAATGGGTTGAAAAAATTTGTGAAACATTTTACCAAGTCCTCCGAAATAAATACATTGTACGAGTTCTCAACTCAATGTGCCTCCATGAAAGCAGTGTAGAGTGTGTTACAGAAGTTTGCAAGTCCAGCCCCACATTTCAGATGAATTCAGCATGCATTTAAACTTTCCAACACACTACTGAGTAAAGCTTTCAGAGAATTTTTGCTAAATAAGCTGGAGGCAGATTTTGTAAACAAGCTTGTAAGCAATGGATGAAACCACTTTTGAAGTTTCAATCACAATTTTAATATTAGAAAATCTACATGGTATAATGAAACATCGATGCGATTCTCCAAAGGTGAACATTTTCTGCAACTAATATTTAACAATTGTTTTTGATACTTTTTCCCTTTGTAGAAAATCGATTAATGATGCATTACTAAGATATGCTCAGAATGGGTTGTCTCCCCAGTTGATTAACAAAGCTTTGGCTATATTTCGCAAGAAAACTGGTGGCTCTCCTAATATTGTTATAAAAAAACGTATATCAGCACTGAACATAGCTAACCTTTAATGTTGGATTACAGTAATTGCTTTGTTGACTATGAGATCCTATATCTAATCCTTTTTCCTCATGGGGTTTCATTAAAGACAAAAATGAACATGCCACATTTTTTTCAAGTTGACTTATTTTGAAGTTTTGAATCATTAACACAGGATATTCTGTCATGAACTGGAATATAGCATAAAACGCAGTGTCACCATATTAATGAAGCACACATAGAACATCTATTGCTTCACTGTAAATTTGATTTATGAAAAA
>BPLR01020042.1:0-69207 GCA_021605095.1 Caerostris extrusa
CTACGGCTTGCCAGGCTGGTGGAAGACCTAGATTAGAATACCTCAAGACCCTTACTTGGACAGTCCTCAGTCACATCCCTAAACTATGAAGAAATGATCTGGATTGTGGACATGCGATCAATTCAAGACGATTTACATATAGCCACAAAAATCATGCAATTAAACCTTTAACTCTACCATATTTCTAATTAATATTAAAGAAATCGATTTACCTGACATCAAAAAACTAGACCAGAAATTGTTTATTGAAAGAATTATACTTCTAAAAGATTTAAAAATAGATTCAGAACAGAATACTTATTCAAAGACCAAAATGCAGAGGAAGGCACGATGATAAAAGTGAACGACATATAGTTTTAATAGGAAGTGATCACACTAAACGTCCCAACTGGTTACTGAGCAAAATTATCGGCATAATACCTCGGGCCGATCGGAGAAACTGGATCTGCCAAGCAATCTGACTGTTGACAGCCGAGATGCTTAATATTTTATTTGACACAAAAGAAGTTGGGCATCTTATGTGTGTTTTGTAAAACATGCATCCAATACAAAAATCTTGTAGTCTTTATTTTTTACAGTGGATATTTTTTGCATGTTTTTTGTTAAATTCCTACTCATTTAAATTTAAAAACAATATGATTATGAAAGTTTGATTCTAATGTAACTAATTTTTCTATTAAATGTTAGATTTTATCATTTGAATTTTTAATGTGTAAGTATTTAAATTTTAAATCAATGAATTTAAAAAGACAGGAAAATTATGGAAAAACAAAAAAATTCAGGCATTCTGCAAACAGTAAGATGCATAAATAATAAGGATTCAGAGACAAGAAAATGCGATTAAATGGAAATGTGGAAAAATTATGTGATATTTTTTTTTTTTCCCAATCTAGTATTTAGAGTTACTATTTTAACTGCAAAAGACAGCCATATAACATGTTATTAGTCCTTGACTTTATGATGTAAAATTAATAAATATGACAAAATGAAGCTGGAAACATAAATAAAATCCACACTAAATAGTTCAACAATATTAATCATGTTTTAATATATTTTACATGCTTTTTCTGCCATAAACCTGAGTTGTATTAAGAACTATATGTTCCTTCGAAGCATAATTCTTGCAGCATAAATACCACAGTAAATTTCAAGGGTTGCTCCCATTTTAAGTTATTACTTAGCTTTTTTTTTTTATTAATTTTTTTAAGGAAATTTGTTCCTTAATTTAAATCCTTTTTCCCAAGTTAAAATAACATAACAAATAACAATACATATAATAACAAAAATGAATTTTAATTATTTTTACAAATTTCTTTTACTGAATTTTTCATTTATTAAATATTTTTCCGGCATTGCAACTTATTATTAGAGAATAGAGCTTACCTTTTCTTAAATAAAATATCTAAATTTTGTAATATCGATCTTTAGTATAAGTTAGTAAAACATAGTATCATTATAGATAATAACTTCCACTAATTTTATTTAATTTTAGTATGTAATTGTTTGTTACTATCTAAGTTTTAAATGCCTACAATGGCAAATCCGTATTTGAATTAAATTTCTTAAATGTTATAATACTATACCTTTATAATTTTATATTCCAAACAGTTAAGGTTAATTTGAAGAATCTTTTGATACATGCATTACCCGACTGGTGTC
Organism: Caerostris extrusa; assembly: GCA_021605095.1. Classification (NCBI taxonomy): domain Eukaryota; kingdom Metazoa; phylum Arthropoda; class Arachnida; order Araneae; family Araneidae; genus Caerostris; species Caerostris extrusa. The sequence goes on from BPLR01020042.1 coordinate 1,660, forward strand.
ATCAACCTACTTTTTCTTGAAATGCTGGATAAAAAACACACTCTATATTTAATTGTGAAATTTAAAAATAAAAATATTTTCCAAGAATAATCTTAATATTCTTTCAATTACTCAAATGCATAGAAAACAAAAATCAATTTTAAAAATACAAAAAAACACAAATAAAATGCAAAAAGGGGTCATAAAAACATGTTTTAACCATGCAATAAGATAATTTATATTTTGAATTTAATATAATAAACTATATAAAACGAACTATTAATTTATTTTAAACATATAACACAAAAAAGCATCATGGTAAAAAAAAAAAGTGTGCATGCAAAAAATAATCAAACATTACTAAACTAAATAGTTATATTAACAGGTAAGACAAATAATTCACACTGACAATTCAGGCAAAAAAAGCAAAAATATATAAACTTATAATTTTACCCAATGACATATTAATTACTTCCCACAAAATTAATTTTAAATATAAAAATTTATATTAGCTATTTCCAAAAATGTTCTACATTGTTAAGAATTTGATTTTAAGAACGGAAATCAAAACTATCCCAAACTGTTAAAAGTGCAATTTGATTTGAAAGATTAAGTTTGATTGAAAGATTTATTTAAATTGCTAAAAGATGTTTTGATAAAAATGAAAAAAGATTCAATTTTTACGTTTTATGACAAAATTCTGTAGAAAATCTACTGAATTAAAATATTAATTTTTTATCTATAAAATTAATTTTTTTTTTACTTTACAGCACTTTTTTTTAAACATTGCAAAAACATTTAAAATTAAATACACATTTTATTGGCATAGGATATTTTAGCCAGAACAATTCAATATATATGTTGAAATCAGTGTATATAAATGAGACATTTGAAAAAAAAACAATGATTAACAAAACAAAACATTTAATATGCAAAATAAGGATTTGCTTTATTTCATTAGTTTAATCTGCATTTAATATTTTTTTCTGTGTGTATATATAATACACACACACATTATATATATATATATAGCTATTTCCAAAAATAAAAGTATAACAAATGAAATAGAAATAATCATTATTACTATTCCACTTGAGATCAAAATTACATAAAAATTAACAAGCCATAATTAAAATATAGTTCGTATTTCAATTATCAATCTATCACTGAGGCAAATGTAATAATATTTCAAATATATATTATTTAGAACATAGAGAATCTATTTATAAACAGAAAAACACAATATTTTTGAACTGACAACTGGGACAAAAGTGGCATTGCCGAATAATTTTCAGTGGCAAAATAGACTAATTAAATTAAAAGGAATTTTTTAATGACTGACTAACATTTTAAAAGCAAATTATTTTTGCAGTAACATTTCATTTTTTAATTTAACTAATTTTTGTACACATTTGTAATTCATTTGTTAATAACTTTACAAATCAAAACTGTATACAAATTTGCCCTTCCCTTTCTTTAGTTTACAAAGCGTTTGAATATGTTTTCTTTGCACATATTGCACCATGTTCATTATCGGTAGAAGAATGTATGAAATATATTGATCTCAATCTATCAAAGTGTCTGATGTGCAATGCTATACAGTCCTTTAATTTCACTAAATTATTTTCACAGTATACAAACCAATTTAAATAATCCCAAGCACAAATTTCACAAGAAGTAATATCAAGCAAATGGGCTGGTCTTTATCTTAAAAATGCATAATTAATTATATGATCATTGCTAAAATGCTGTAGTAAAATTTTCAGCATATGTAATCCAATATGAGAAAGTGCTCTATCATGAATAAATACAGTAGATAGTAAGCACCAACATTTTTGGAGATAAGGAATAAAAAAAATTTAGCAGAATTGTTGCATCTGTCAGCATTGATGAATGTAGTCTATACAATTTTTTTTTTTTTTTTTTGTTCTCCTTGAAAAATACTGACCCATTATGGCTGACGACGCAACCTAGATTACTTTTGGATAATGCAAAATAACCAATAACTTGAGCTCCAATAACCCTTTTGAGATCACAAGATTTTGAGAAGCCCAAATATGGCAATTCAGATTATTCACTGTAGTTTCTAATAGTAATACATGAGCATGTAGCATTAACACATTGAGATTTTCACACCAAAGCAAGAATGTAATAAAAGGAAGCAATGATGATTAAAAGCGTGAAGCAACAATTACAATTGATAAAAATTTACATAATGCACATTCACACAACTTTTTGCAAATGACAAATTGTAAATGTTCACAAAAAAAGTAACTGCTCAGAAATATTTTTTCTGGGTTGAAATGTCTTTTTAAATTTTAATATCATGTAAAACATTAGTTTTTTCTCTATTTTACTACACAAAAATTAGCTTACAACTCAACTTTTGCTGCTGGTGTCAAAAATGTAAACTATTTTTCTTAACCAATCAATTTCTCACGTTTTTAAACGGTACATATATGAAATAGTGTTGCATGTGCCCTGGTACATTTTTCATAATTGAGCACTAAAAATAATACAGGGCGATTATAAAAAAAAAAAAAAAAAAAAAAAAATTACTCAATATATAAGTTTTATATAATATCATACGAATACCAATTCCTAATATCATACCATTCATATAAACTGAACAAAATTTTTAGTTAAGGAATTCTACAGTATGCACTCAAGAATCATATGAAGAGCAACAGTTAAACAACAACGACAATTAACAATTATGATTACAGTGACACGATTTAGAAAGTTTAAATGGCAACACCTACTTTTTTTAAAATTGAATGTGATCTCCTTAATGAAAACCCATAAATGGCATTGGAACGTTACTTATAGCATGAAAATAGTCACCACTAGAGAGACTAGGAAGAAAAGTGAAAAACAACCAATAATTACAGAGAAGCAAATTATTTTAATGTGTCTCACAAATTTTCCACTTTGACATCCTTCCCCGGTGATATTTTGCATGCATCAGATGTTGGATAACGCTGAAGCACTGACCATGTCAAGAGGAATCTATTGAACCTGACATATGATGGCATCTCTGAAATCAGATGCAGTTTGCGGATTAAATGCATACACTTTCGATTTCATGTATCCATACAGTGAAATGCTATATCTGATGTCATATGGATGCAAGATATCTTTACCCCATTTGTAAGGTCTTTTGTTAAATGTTTCTTAACACAACAGTTTTGGGATAGAATTATCTTCCAGTCATTTCCCATTTCATTGGCAGCTAAAATGTCACAATCTCACTACCAATGGATTTCTGGCCTTGGGAGATACCTAAAATCTATGCTATATGCATGCTTCCCTGTAATTATTGGTTGTTTCACTTTTTTTTTCTTAATTAATGTTAGGATGGTGAAATAGAGTATGTTTTTTCACTAAGGTGATAACTTCCAATAAAAAAAAAGTATTTGCTGCCATTCGAAATTCTCAAAATTGTGTCAATGTAACAGCATCTATTAGGTTTAACTTTTGTTTTTCATAAGATTCTTGAGCGCATACCTCAGAATACCTTAAACCAAAATTTCATTCAGTTTCTGTGAATGGTATAATAACTAGGGACTTGCATAACAAAAAGTTTTTTTTTGTTTAATTATCTCCCCATATATAAATAACATGTACAATTTACGAAAATAAACATATTTTACAAATCTTTTCACAATTCACGACTGAATATGCTGTAGTCAAGAATAATTTTATAGTCATATTTTCCACATAAATTATGATTTGTTTGCCTATATACTATGGGTTATATGTTTAAAAAACCTGAACATTTTGAGGTGGGGATTATGGATCATTGCATACAACCTGCAGAAACTTTTTGTCCTGGAAAAAAAATAAATGCTGTAAAACTATCCCCTAAAAATGCTTTTTGACAACAAAAACTAACAATAATTTGTATGAGAAGAAAATAAACAAGCCTCGAAACTTCAGAACATATTATGACATCTACGGACGATGGAAGGGTGTCAAACTTTAACAAAATGCATACATTAGTGTGTACTAGTAGATGGAAAAAGCTTGGAATGGAATTATAGATAAAAATTAAAAATACATTAATTTTCATATTTCTATCAAGCATTATTTATTTCTGACTATTTGTAATCATAATTTTTGTTTTCATTATAATTTTTAATTTCATAACTTCTTTGTGGTTATCATTATCTTAAATTTATAAAAAAACCTTTCTTTTGTATTCTGGAGGCATCAAAAATGCTCTTGGAAAAGTGAAATACCTTTTGTTAGTTTTACACCATGAATATAAAAACAAAATTTGAATGAACAAAAAAGAACAGATGCTAGTCACCTGCTGATTATACAAGATCTTTTATTTTTTAAGGCAGAATAATAACTCCTGCAAGTTATGCTGCTAAAGATTATGTTAAATGAATTTAATTATTTAATTTAGAATATTAATTCATACCTTTATTACATTCAAATTCACATTCTGAATTGGAGTTGGATAACAGCTTGTACACTGTAACAATGCTATGCAATTATTTTCTCTTGAAATTATTTTGTACATCTTTTGAACTTCACGTTCAGTAGACATCCCTGTAGAAATGAATATTGGCTTTTGAAATGTGGCAATATGCTTAAGTAGAGGTAAATTTGTAGCATCAGCAGATCCCACTTTAAACAATGGTACATTTATACTATTCAGAAAGTCTACAGATACCTATAAGAATTTAAAAAATATTATTAAAATTTTAGCTCAAAATGTGAGATGTACAACTGAATGGTTTTGCAAGTTCAAGTGTAAATTCTTATACTATGTTTTTTCTTAAATCAAGAAAATTTTAAAAACATTGTACATTTGCAAAATGCTACAATATTATAGTATTTTCATTCTGTTTTATAGCCTTGAAAATAGATAAGAGTTGCAAAAATATCATCAAACATCTAATAATGTAAAAATGTTTGTGTACACATATAGAGACAGAATGCAAAACATTTTGTATAACAAATTTTACTCAAAAATTCCATTCCGATCCAAAATTTAAGCTAACACTTTGATATTTTAAATTACAACCAATACATATTCTCTTTCTGATACTTATTTCAAAAGCAAATTCTAAAAATCCGGCAAAGTGTAAAATAGAGGCATTGTATATAATGCCTAGGCAATAAATATATAAAATGCCTGGTGTTTCACAGCACAAAGTGCAAAACAATATTTCACTGATTTCTAAGGTATTTTATACAATGGCAAAAGACAAACCCTAAAAGTATAAACTTCCATTAGCATAACTAATATCTCGTGAAACATTTTTTATGTTTAATGCAATGGATTTGACTTTTGACACATGCAAAATTTGACATTTGCATTTCAGTCCTTAATCAGAAGATACAAAATACTTCAATTTGTTCAATAAAGATTCTAATCAATACTGGGCTGCATGAAAATGAAAAGAGTAAGGTGTTTTTGCCCACAGGAAAAATTTTTAAGTTTATACAGCTGTATTTAAAATTTTTAAGATGTTTCTATTGAATTATTCGTTTTTTAATGGTTTCCCTATTCCTCTTAATCAGCGATAATTTTTATTTTTTTGATACTATATAAACAGGATGGACATGGATTTTATTATATAACATAAAAAAGAGTTATAGATTATTTTTTTTTCTAAAATAAAAACTTATGTACAAAATCGTATATGTAATAGCAATACATAGACATAATATAACATAATAATGTAATCATAAATTTTATTACCTGTCATATATGTCATACTAATCATTATGCTTGTTGCATGTGTTTAACTAGTGATTAAGAAATAAAACTGCACATTTTTTACATTAACTTGAGGTTAAAACTAATTGTTATGAGTTTTAATACAAGTTTACACCTTCACATTGATATTAAAACTTATTTTAGGATAAAAATTTAATAACCAATCAAAATAAAGGCATTTATTGCCTCCCTAATTATGTGCAGTTGACAACTATCACAAAATAGTTGGCAGCACTGATTGACCTATTTTATTTTATTAAAAATTCTGTGCCAAAGTCTATTAATTGCAGGGGTTCTATTTAATATTGAAATGCAAAAGACATGTACAATTATAAGCTTTAAAAACGAAAATAAGTTAAATTTCTTAATGTTTTTATACATTATATATAGGTATAGATATACGGATAGAATAAAACACTGAATTATTAAAAATGAGACATTCTTGTACAATATAATGAAATCCTAATCTTTGGACTAAAAAATGATCAACTTTTGGTGACACCAGAGCAATAATAATAATGAAAAGTGCAATCATAAAAGTAAATATAGAAAACAAAAGATATACAGAAAATATTACCTTTTTGTTTTGATTACTTTGATATTAAAATTAATTTTGCAATTTTAATGGCTAAAAAATATCAACTTCCACTAATAAAAATTAAGGTTAATACAGAAAAGTGGGCAAAAATTGCATATTTTGCAAACATTATTAAATTTTGTAAATACTTCAAGACTAAATAGAACATACAGAATCAAATTAAATAGAAACTATTACATTTAAATATTTTCTATTTAATTTTGATTCTGTATGTTCGATATTTCATTGCTTAAAAAATGTTCTATTGATGCACTGGGTCTACATACAGATTTTAATTTGAGCGAATAGCTACAAATTTCTCAACAGTTGTTGCTTTAGTCTATTATATAATTTTACATGGATGTCTGAAAAGTTAACAAATTTCATTCACAGGGTGAAGATGCCTGAGCTAGTGGATTTAAATGTTATGCTGCTCAAAGCACAGATCACGAAGTAGTTGGATTGATGTATTTTACAGAATCCCAAATTCACTTTCTGCTCCTAAAATCAAGAAAACTCTGACATTCTGCTACATTAGATATAACTTTTCTAACATTAAGTCCCAGATGATTTGCTGTAATATTTATGTAATGAAAAGCGTTATAAATATGAATATCAGATAAACATCGTCTATATTGAGGATTTAGCAAATCTGTGGGTTTATGTATTCAACGGGAACAAAATGATTTTCTTTTAATCAAAATATCTTTTATACTTTTTTTTTCCTTCCTCGGAATTCAAAGGCGAAGTAGACAATTTATCATTTATAACATCATTTACATTATTCTAAATGCATACACAGCTGACAACAGAGCTTCATTTGTTTACAATTTTGTTATAGCTGAAGGAATAGGCTTTAAAATTTTTAGAGTGTTATAACTGCTTCCAGGCAACATCATTATTTAATATTACATAATGAATTTCCTTATCTATGTGTCAAGTTTTTCATGATAGCAATTTTTAGAAAAGATTCTTTCTTAAGTTCTAGGCTTTCAAATATGATAACAATTTCAGCCAACCTTGTTTTTATAACAGCAGTTTAGGAGATGTTCTGTAGGTTCTCAATTTTTTATTTATTTTCAATTTAGCAGAGATAATATGAATAGTTTTGATATATTTTACTACTCTTCAAAACTTTTTTTAAGATTGCTTTCCTTCAATGGAAGCTCCAAAACATCGTTTAGAAACAAGTTCGTTCTATGAGCAGAACTTGAAGCTATTACATTTGGATATTTCCCAGTAGTTGGCAGTTTTTATATTACTTCAATTATCAATAATTAAAGGAAAAATTTAAATTATGCATTTCTTTTATATAATAACAAAAGTACAATTAAAATATAATCTTATAATTTATAATTATACATATTGAGTATGAAACAAATTACTTTTAATTTAATTTTAAGGCAATTTAAATTGAAAATTGGAAGTAAATTTATGTACTAATACACTGTGAGGTCTGTAATTGAACCAAGAAAAGTATATCAAACATAACATATGTCTAAATTGCAGCTAATTGTTAATAAATTGACATTTCAATTTTTATAATTTTTCATGATAATCATCACTTTAAAAACTTATAAATTATAGTAATTATGTATTTAAAGCAGCAGTGTTTGGGAGCCAAAACTGGTAAGAGGAGGTGGCAAAAAATTTATCCTCTTAAAGGGATACATAAAAATTAGGCTAAATGCAAGAAAGAACAAATATGCAACATAATTTCATCCCCTCTTTCCCCTCTGAATGTTTATATTACCCAAAAATTAACTAAAACAATATTTAAAATCAGTTTTTCAGAAAAAAAAAATTTCTGGTTTTATCTTCACTTTCTGCATTTCTATTCATGCTTAGTTTGCTGATAAAAACTTAGTTATAATACTTGAACTATTAAATTTAGTTATTCTGAAATAAGAATATGAGTAATTAATTTAAAGCAATTTTTTTAGTTAGAAATCGCTAAAAAAAAAGTTTGCTATCTAGAAATGTTATTGAACCAAATTAATATTTATATCTTATTTTCTTAGCAAAAGGATTAGTTAATTGTCTGCCTGTTGTATATAAACTGAAACATCCAACAATGAAACAAAATATTATGTGCAAATATTTGAAACTTTATTGAATATCTTTTGAAATTATATAATGATTCAAAATCGAGGATTTAATTACATAATGAATTGAAATAAATATTCAGTTTAAAATAATATGAGTCAAATTTAACTGTTTTAATAGTAGTACTCTAACAAAATCCAGTATATTTGATAATGGATTTATTTCTATCAGATTTCAGATTATCTGTTATATTAAGTGATACAGTGTGATAATAAGAATTTTTAAAGACACAAGCCATTATTTTCTAATATTTAAATTACAATATATTAATATACAATATGGGTGCTACCCTTAAATATCTCCAATTTATTATAAGCTTCATAAAAACGTTAATATTTTTTTGTTACAAGAGACATAAATAATACATTAAAATTCAATAATTAACTTCAAAAGTTGCCTTTTTTTGCTCAATGATATATTATAATTATTGTCATTCTGCAATACAAACCTTTTCATAAAATTATTTTACTATGCAAAACAACTTACAACTTCCCTATATTAAAACTTATAACATCCTTTGCACACATTTATCTATGCTTTCATTTTATAATTTCTATATAAAAATTAAATTTTCATTTAAAGGCATAAATAACAAGAGAAATGAATAATCTAAAACAGGATGTTCAGTATATGCCTATGCATGATGTTGAGCACTATTATGAATGAATCCCAACTTGAAATCATAAATTTTCTTAAAGCATTGATATTTTTATGTACTAGTTTATTTTTGAAACTAATAAAAATAATGAAGTTCTTAATCTAGTAAAATATTAAACCACATTTCCTATTTTTTACTTTTTAAGATGCCTCTCATTTCAGTGATTAGAACTTCGGGATTTGATTAATGATTTAAAAAAAAAAAAAAAAAAAACTCCTCTCAAAATTAGATTATGCTATAATGTTTTTAATTGTTTGCATGGTAAATATTTTGGATTGCATATTTTATTAACTTTTTTGCTTAAAATTTATCATTAACTTAAAATTTTGTGTGCAGCGTAAGCCAGTTTTTCAGCAAGTTTTTTTTTTTTTTTTTTTTCTTCTAATGCAGCTTAAGTAAGCTTAAAAATAAATCCAAATAATTTGTCAAATATAAACTAAACTCTCTTAACCAACTCTAAATAATGAATATTTAGGAAGTGAAAAGATTTATAAAAGAAATAACTAGAATAAATATTTGAAAATCAGGAATAATTAAATTCTACATTTTACATAAAATACATATTAAAGAGATTGACTCATTACCTTATCCATTCCAGTGGCAGCAAAAAAAAGTCCACGATTTTCTGCATAAAGTTTCAAATTCCGAAAGTCTTCTTTTGAGAACTCTAAGTAATTTCTGTGCTCACCATAAGTAGATCCCCATGAATTTTCACCTGTATAAGGTTGATTAAGAGCTTCCTTAGTAAACCTCTTAGGTAAATACGATTTTTGAAACTTAACACAGTCTACTTCAGAATTCTAAAAGAAAGAAAAAAATATATATTAAAAATCATGAATACTTTTATATTTTATTGAATTTCTAAGTTATTTTAAAAGATAACAAAAACTATAGGGAAAAATAATAAGATATCACATGCAATATCAAAAATCATTTAAACACACTAAAGAACAGTTAAAGATGGAAAGATATTTGTAGGTAGATTATACAAAAGTTAAAAATAAACACTTTATCATATAAATAATATTGCACCTATTTATTTATTTATAATACAAACTTTTTATTAATGATCAAATAAAAATTAAAAAAAAATTTTTGTTAAAACTTTTATATTTATGATATTTTTGATATTTGACGAGTTTATTTTAAATTGTTTTTATACATCCTAATGAAATCTCTCGAACAATAAAAACAGCACAGATAAAAAAAGTAATAAGTAGTATCTAAATATGAAATGTATATTCTATATCCCTTCAGTTAATACCAATGTATCAATTTTATACACATTGAAAACTTCAAATATGGAACTTGTTTTTTTAATCTTAAAAACCAAATCAGAGTTTCTGAACCCTCTTGATCACCAAATTATTTAAGAATAGCTTTTATGACTATTTTCTAGTATGAATTATGTTCATTTTAGTTCACATAGCTTTTTATTTTGTCATTATATTTGTTTTTACATCAAATTATAATCATGCATTACAACCTCTCTAAATGTTGTAATATTTTCTCCAATGAACAATAGATATAGGGAGAAATATTGAAAAACTAGTTTCCAATAGAGAATGTTACAAATATTTCTTTAATACTATTTCCATTCTTCCTGAAAAAAGTTATTTAAGGAAATAAAGCCACAAAATGTAATAAATGGATTTAAAAGAATCAAGTTTCCTCTCCTTAAAAACAGAAATGCAATGCAATGCAATGCTGTATTCTAATTACAAAAAGGAAGAAAAATATACAGCATTGTTCAGTACTGTACAGTAAAAATATATCCATAAGTATTACATATAGTGAAGCAATTCCTCTTGACAAACACTTAAAAGATTCAAAGAAAGCCACAATGCAAACCTTTTCTTTCATTTCAGGTATAAATATTGTACTTAGAATTGAAAACTTAAAGAGAAAAAGTGTGAAGTGCAATTAAGGAGATGTTTAACCAATAAAATAGTTTTGAAAAAAATCAAGTAGAGTTAATAAAGAACAAATAATAATAATAATAAATGAATTGAACATTTTAGGGAAATGAATTTGAAGAACTAGAGAAAGAAACAAAATATAAACACTGTAACTTGTCAAGAGGAATTGCTTCACTATATATGATACTTATGGATATATCTTTACTGTACAGTGATAATGCAAGGTTCACTATAATTTTTATAAAATTGATAATTATCACAAAACTTCCTCTTAAAATACTTACTGCAGCCAAATCAATGAGGCGTCTGGCTATATTAATATCTCCTTGATGATTCTGTCCTATTTCAGCTACAATAAAACATGGTGAGTTGTCATCTATTCTTCTTGTAGCAGTAATGTTAAACTGTGAAAATGAACTGTGTAAATGAAAATTCATAAAATGTTGATAATTAAGTTTTAGAAAATCCAATATAAAAAGTTTTATTTATTAATTTTTGTATTTATCAAAGTTTATTAAAATTTTAAGAGATGACAATCAATAATTTGCAAATATCAGCTTAAAGCGAAAGAAAATTACTTAATTTTTTTTTTTTTTTTTATACTAACTGTAACATGCTTGCAATAAATAGTATTATTTTAGATCACAAACAACTCTAATATTTTGGTCTATTCTTCATTTTAACTACCTAATAATGCTAGTAACTTGAAATGAAACACAGAAAGCAAAAATTGCCTTTATAAAACAAACAGGAAATTAAACCGAGTCGTTAAAACCTCAATGAAAATACTTGCTCAGTTCGCCATTTTTAGATATGTACAGCTGTTACAGCTAAACAATAGAGTCTAAATATTCAGGAAATATTACAATTTAAAAACTTACGTAAGTTTAACCAAATTACTAAATGGTTACAAAGAAGCATTTTTCAAAGTTAATTAAATCAGATTTAAAAATAGAAAATATGGTGTACACTTAATAAGCAGCATTGTAACTTAAATAAATAATAAATTAAAAAAAGAACTAACTCCGCGGCAAATATGTTCCGAACAGGAATGCATTTCGTAAATACGATTTCAAGAGTTACTGCTCATTAAATTTGATTTATTTCAGCATAAAATTTATAAGAAAATTTGTTTCAGTTTAATTAACAAGTGTCAAAACCGTGATGGATCGAATCCGTTTACATAGAACGAATCATTACATCAGTACGTATGTTACGACCATATTTTCACCCGTTTCGAATTCGAATTATTCGATCGTTCAAAATTTGCTTATGGAACCACACAACATCGAACAGTGTACTTCTCAATGCGGAAATACGGATTGTGTGTATAAATAACAAGCATTAACGTTTAATTATACTATGGTGTGCCTCCTTACTTGTTAGGGAATAAGGGGACATTAAGTGTTAGGTTATATAAACAACATTGTAATAAATTTATTGATTATATATACATTAAATATTAAAAGAAAATTAGAATAGAATTAAAAATTTTTTGTTTATCATTTCAACAATTGGGTGTATTTGTTAACACATTTTGCATTATTTTCAAAGACAAGTAATTTTTCTTCATCTTGCGTGCAATTTTAACGTTTTAGAAATTTTAATATTGAATATTTTTATCAGAAAAATAGTATCGATTTTTAATAGATTTCTTAAAATAAGAATATAATAATTCAATTGAAATATATTAATTTATCTGAATTTTGAATTGGCCTGATATATTTACATTAAATGTGCTGTTATTTGGAGGCCTGGTGGCCGAGTGACTATCTCTTGGGCACACAGTGCCACAGGTTTCGGGTTCCAGTCCCGGCGATGCCATGAATATTTGCAGTGGTTCGGAACCCACTTTAAACCGTAGGTCCCGGTCTGATACAACTGTAGAGCGTAGGGCTGACAACCCTACCCTGTGAAAAAAAACGTCTCGAAATCTGCCAGTAAGTAGCCCATGGTCGTGGTTGACCCACCATGAGGCTATTACGCCAGTGATGATGGTGTGCTGCTATTTGAAATGCGAATTATTTTAAATGTAGTTCTAAGAAATGATATGATGACACGTAAGCACCCTCTTTCGGTTACTTATGAAAGCATTTCTTTTATACATGAAAAAAAATCAATGTCTCTCTGATCATATTAGCGCAAACCGAAATTTTTTGCCGATCATTACTTTTTATTATAAATTTTTGAAGTTTGCACAAAAATTATGACGCACCGTGTATTTATAAATTGCACACATGTATATATATTATTGTATTTAATTTATTTATACATTAAAGTAAAAAAACAAGAAATAGGCTTATTTATTGAAATTTATTTCATTTTTCATTCCAGTAATAAGATATACTTTGATACATTACATTACTTTTTAAAGCGAATCAGAATACAATTTTGTGAGATAGATAGTAATTGGTAGTATTAAAAAAACAGTGATGTTGAAAATATTTATTTAGTGACTTAGTATTATAAATATAATTTAGTATTATATTTTCTTTGTAAATTTGAATAAGAAATGTTTGCAAACAGTTATTGCTTCAACTGCACAAATCTAAAGCATTTTTGATTGCTTGATCACTTCATTTTTCATTTTTCATGGAGATGAAAAAAAAATGAGTCCTCTATGATAATTCAAAATGCAAAAGGCAATGGCTCTCTGAATGAATCTCCATAAAAATGCGAAAGGCATTTTTTTGTGTGTTTGGTGGAGTATTCGCAAAATCGTTCATTTTGAAATCCTGAAACCTGGACAAAAATGTGATATATAATATTATATAAGTACCTACCTAAAATTCACAAATTTATCTATTTAAATCTGAAAAACACAATATTTGATACATCAAAAAAGTAAGATTTATAAAGTTCTAAAGAAATTAAAGGAAAATAATGTCTCTTTGACAACTAGTTAGAAGGTGGCAAAAGTAAAAGTTTATGGATAGGGCGTTTCAGTTCTAATACAGTTTTTAATGTAACAGTACATATTTTCCATCTGTAACAGGATGCAGTTCTATTGTTTATTCAAGTCTTCACTTTAGTGTAGATAAATTTTCTTCTTTTTATTAAAACTAAGTCATTAATTTTTCAAATTTGGTTTATCTCTCAACCACTTGGTTCGACCTTGTAATTGTGAGAGATAGTCCACTAACCAACGTTTCCAGAAGTTATGGAACAGTGGTTGAGTCAGCTACCATCTTTCAGTAAGAGTTATTTTCTCAGAAGTCAAATTTTATTCTGGAATACCATTTAAAGCAGTTTCAATTGGGAAATTGTCCAGGTGTGAAGTGGTTTAAGGACTGGAATTCAAACGCGCTTCAATCTGAGACACTAAGATGTCTTCTTGAGTTAGAACTTGTGTTCTAACGGTTCTCATTAAGTGCACTGTCATTTGTTTCACATTAGCTTCCCGGTGACCACAAACAGTGAAGTGCTGCTGGAGGGTTAAATGTCCATTGAAAATTTTCTCCACTGAGATGATTTTGAATTCTTTCATCCGAAGAAAGTGATGTCCTGATTCTTTTCAGATCCAACAAAATTGGTACCTCTGTATCGGTTTCCCACTTCGTGCAGAGAATCTTCTCAGCCATGCTACGAATGCTTCTGTTGTAAGGTCATTTGCACCGAGAGTTTTCAGCTTTTCAATAAGTTATATTTTAATATCCGCACCCCTTTTGTCTATTAGTGGAGTAGCTTTAACGTCTTTGTCAGCTTTTTCCAGAACTGTTAGCAATGAGTAATGAAATTTTATAATTAACCAAAAGAACACGATTGACAGTTGCATTATGAGCAGTAAATAGACATTAATGCTACTCTTTTTTCAAAATTTTTATTTAAAGTTTGAAAGTAATTGAAATTTGAATTAATATGAACATAATGTTTCGCCTTCAAATGGGCCTCAAGATCTCGTTTCATTGATTCGTTGGTAAAGCATTGTTCGCATTCATCAAGGACAGCGGATATGAAACCAAATTTTTAAATATTCCTCCTAATACAAATGAACTTTTTCTTGTTTGCACCACTCATTTCACTATGAGCTAAAAGAAGTAAATATAAGATAAATTAAAAACCAAATAAATAATTAATAATATGAATAATGTTTTCATTTGACAAATTTTTCTGGAAAATGATGCTTCTAAAGCTGAAATTAATAAAAATTACCAATTGAATTTACATATCATTTATATATCACTTATGTATACATAATGCATACATTTTTAAAAACAACGAGATTTTACAACAATTTAACTAACGCTTATTTCAAATTAACATCAATAGTGAATGCTGAGCGTTACTGAGAAACATTGCAGAAACTGAGATCCCGGCAGATCCCTGTAGTTCAACGTCTAACAATGAAATCACAGCTACTAACATGGCGGACAGAAGCTACTTATACTGGATTTTTATCCAGTTCGAGTAGCGACCGAGAGTCGCCATGCTGTTAATTTAAACTTTGGACCCGTCCATTTTCGTATTATCTCGTCTGGGGATTGGGCCCCACGCAGGGGAATCACTGCGCTAAAGCATCTGTTTGAATTTTACAAGGAAAGAAATACTTAAACTTCAATTTATTTATATTATATTTTGCCATTGCAACTAAAGTCTTTGATGTAAAAGTGAAAGCATGATGTATTTCTTTTGTAAATGTTCCTATTTTGCAATTTTTGTTTTCCACGAGTCTAACCATAATATTGTTTTATTTAAAACGACTAAATTTTTGTCAGAGGGAATGAGAAAAATTGATGCTTGATATAGATTGAGCTAATTCTGCCTTTTAAAAGGTGTTTTAATGTTTACAATCTTCCACTACGTATAAACAATAAAAATAGATGTTATTCCTAAATTTTGAAGACCTCGAATGACAAATTTATTAAATATTTTAAGAACAAGCGTTACATTTTGTTTCTCTAGAATTGTAGAGAAAAGTGCCTTTAAAGTTAAATCATGATATATTTTACTAGGTTCTTGCATTCATTTTCATGTTGAAAAATTTGCTTCTAATAATGGAGACTTATCAAAATATGAAAAATACAAACATTAACCAGAATTTTTTTATTAATCCAGTTGTTTCGTATGCATTTTAATGTGTGCACTGTATTACAAAAAATAAAGGTTCAGTAGGTACACAAGAATGTTCATAAATAAATTTTATGCTGTGAGGAGAGGAAAAATATGACATTGCTTTGCTGTTAATAGAATTATTTAACAGAAAAGTTGTTATTATTAACTATACCTATTACTTCAAATCCAGTGTCTGGAGACAAGTCAGAGTTTTTTTATGATGCACTGCAATTCTTTTCCAATAGTTTTTTTTTTAATTTGCATTATATAGACTACTTCTTTAAAAAGAGAAAGGAGACTCTGAATCACAAATACGTAAACTGAAGAAGCAAGTCTTTTACATGTCCTTCCTAGAACATAGCCTTGTTTATATTCTAAACAAGGTTTTATATGAATTTCATCAATCATCATTGTAATTATTTTATATTCGGGTGACTTTAGAAATTTTGTTTTTGTTTTTATGAATTATAAAAAGGTTTTTAAGTAACTGTTCAATCTGGAGTTTTGTATTTAAAGATGAACAGATGTTTTTAAAGTTCTAGGATGAGAAATAAACTAAATATCCTGAATTACAAAAAAAGTTATATGCAGGAGGAGACATAAAATAGGACAAAATATAAGTATTTCTGAGAAATACCTGAGACTAAATTTATTACATGAAATCAAATTCCATTTGATCTTTTAAAAACTGAACATTTTTTTGTGAATTATTAAAATTACTAGTGTTTTCTAGTAAATTAATTATTGAATCAAAAGCAATTGAAAAAAAATGTCGTCACTTTTAAACTAAACCTTGAGAGATAAATCTTCCGAAATTTCATTAATAATAATAATATTATTTATTTATATTGGAAAGTGGTACTTACCAATTTTGTAATCCTGATTTGTTTGAAAAATGATGTCATTTTTAAATTTTTACCAATAACACTCGCTTTAATTATGGGTTGTTCTTTTATATTAATCAGCAGCAAAAAATAACTCTCTCATTTTTATAAATAATTTCAAATTTTTTGTAATATTTGAAGATTTTAAACAATC
Organism: Caerostris extrusa; assembly: GCA_021605095.1. Lineage (NCBI taxonomy): Eukaryota > Metazoa > Arthropoda > Arachnida > Araneae > Araneidae > Caerostris > Caerostris extrusa. Next base: position 18,726 of record BPLR01020042.1, read on the forward strand.
TATTCTGAGGAGTTCGAAAACTTATTCTTTTTATTTAAGTTTTTTGCAATAAAATGCTTTCTTGTATTGCTTTCTCTATGTTCTTGTTCTCAAATTCTCAAATAAAAATTACGTAAAATAAAATGTTGTTCAAATCTCAAAAAAAAATATATAAAATTTATGTCATTTGAAAGAAGAATTTACACTTACCCCGGAATACTTTGTAGGAATGAAATCCTTTTGTGGATCCTACAATATAGAATTCTTGGGAAATTGAAACAGCTGGACTTTTCTGTCTCATTTTTACTATTACAATAAATAACTGCACACCTATAAACTATATTGAAACTGATAATTAATATTGATTAGACTGAAATTCAAAACTTAATTGTACGATAAAAGTAACGATTCAGTAGTAACAGTAAATTCAGTAAGCACAGCAACTCAGTCGCTTGTTTGCTTCGAATTCGTGACATCATAAACCAATAGTCAGGCCTTGTATCTATATGACGTATTGGCTTTATCCCCTTTCCCCTACTCAAGAATGGTTGACATTTTATAATTCTTTCGATAGTGTAATAAATCAAAATGAAAATATATCTAAAACTAATAAATTTAATTATTTGATTAGGTGATACAGCTTTTAAATTGTTAATAGATTTTCCTTTTCTGCTGAGAATTTTGATGACGCACATAAAATTCTTCAGCAACGATGTGGTTGGAAAGACCTAATTAATTCCTACGCTCATAAAACATTAAATTCACAGCCTATTGAAATCTGAAAGATATTTATTCATTGAGAAAATTATATGATACATACACTCATGTCCATAAATTAAGGGATAATTCAGAATCACACAGAAATTGAACTCTAAAATAAAAATTTCACCTGTAGAATTATCACACACATCTTGAAGAAGAATATGCAAACTACAGGAAACCACAAGATGGCGCGGATAGTACGTCACAATGACGAGAGTGTAAGGTATATAAGAAATGGTGGCAAAGAAGTAAAAATTGTGCACAAGCGCTTTAAAAAGCCTTTCAGTGCAATAACCGTATAGTTATGGCACAAAGGAAGCATTTGGATGATTTTTTACGTGGTAGAATTATAGGACGACTGGAATGTGGACGTACCCAGCTGGAAGTATCCGAGGAACTTGGAATCGCCCAGAGTGTCATCTCCAGGCTTTGGCAACGATTCCAAGATGATGGTAATGTGAGTAGATGTTACAGCACAGGTCGCCCCCGAGTTACAACGCCGAATGAGGACCGGATCACCCGTATGGATTGGCCAGCATACTCACCGGACTTGAACAATAGAGCATATGTGGGATATGCTTGGCCGACGAATTGCAGCCCGTCAACCCCCTCCCACCTGTCGACCGGAACTTCGGAGGGCATTGCTTGATGAGTGGTGTTATATTCCCCAAGATCAGATTGATAATTTGATACTCAGCATGCCTAGGCGTTGTAAGGCCTGTATTGCATCGTCCGGGAGACATACTCCATATTAACCATCATACTAACCATGTTATACTGTTTCTTGTAAATAGGTTCTTTTTTGAAATTTGCTCCAAGGAGTAAAAATCGCAATTTTTATTAATGATGTCAAAACATATAGCATCTTTTTTGCTCTTTACCTTTTGTTTAATAAATAGACTTTACAAATAAGTCAAATATGCTTCTGTCTCTTTCTTTGCCTGAACTTCATTATCCTTAATTTATGGACATGACTGTAAAACGTATACTTATATATGGTGGTTAAATTCCGTTGCAGCGCTCCCAGTTGCGAAACACTGAAATCTAATTTCGAAATAAAGTAAGGTAAGCAAAAAATGTCAATCAGAAAGTTGTAAACCAATTTCGAATTATATAAAATCAATACCTTGAAAATGCAAAGTGTTCAAGAAGTTAGGACGCATATTCGTAAATCAAAAAAAAACAATCATTTTATAAGTTGCAGAAAGGCCTGGATCGGAAACAATAGATTAAATTAAGGGATGTACTGGAGGGGAGAAATCATCTATTTTTATATAATAGATTAAAATAATTCTTCTCAAACATCGAGTAATAATAAAAATCTTGGCAGATGGAAATATATCTAAAAAGTAAATTTATTTGATTCGCAGTTTTTAAAAAAATCTTTGCTTTGCTAATTTGCGTAATTCTGCTGTAATTCAGTCTTCCTGAATTCTCCCATAATTCTGGTTTTGAGAGGATAATTAAGATTTTGTAATTTTCTTTCTTTTTGTTTTTATTGCATTTACAGATGTGTTAATGTTCTAAACTGAAATGTAAAAAAAATAATTGATTGCTGTCTTTTTAATGATTAAGATAATTGAGTTTAGGTTAAAATTAGTTTCAGTTCAAATTTGTAAATAAGTGTTTATTTAAGGTAGGAAAAAGTGCTAAATTTTTTGGGGATGTTTATATGTTGATTTAACAAATTTATGAAAGGCGCAATCAAATCGCTTAGGAAAAAGGATTTGATGTGTTGTATCAGTCCGATCGAAGCTCCACAGATGGAAATGGCAATGCCACAGATACCAGTTAATATCATACGAGAGCACACAGAATTTAGATGTTTACAAAAGTATCCATCCTAAACATCCCAATGGGAAATTGTATTAAAGCGTAACAAAGACTACGACAATTGTTTCTGGTTGTCAGATTCTAGAGCTGCTAACTTCTTCAAAGGAGAGAAAAAAATTTTGTTTAAAAATTCTAGCAACTTTGAAAATATCTAGGGAGTGTTTTTTTAAAAAAATGTTCATCTAAGAAATCGATGTAAATTTATTAATTTTTAACAGTTTTAAAGTACTCAAAAATCTAAAAACATCCAAATGAAATAAAATGTAGCAATATATTCATAGTTACTATTTTTGCCTTTGCCAAAAAGTATTTTGAAAACCTTGCTCCATGATACCTTTTGATATTTTACGATTAAAATACTCTCTTTTATTGCGTAGATGTGTAGGATTCAGTTCCATTCGTTTAAAATTAACAAAAATTTCTCACATTCTTCGTTGATGCTTAGTATACACTCAAATCTATTTTTTGTGCTGGGATAGGGACCGCATAAAAGAAATCACATAAAAAAATATCCTGAAACTTTTAATTAGTTAATATTATAATTAATTAATTAATATATTGTTTGCAACACATTTAAAAAAATTTATGCAGTAAATAGGGTCCCACAGTGAATATAGTATATAGTATAATCCCATTTATGCAGTAAAAAAAGTCCCATATAGAAAATATGTAAATCAAAACCTCACTATGTAGTTGGAAATTGGTTTTCCAAACAAGAAAAAAATTGATTTAATACACCGGAACTTTTGAAATGTTTAATTTGCTTATATAGAGTCCAAAATGTGCATTCTAAACTATTATTTGCAGTCAAGTACACGGATTTTCTTGAGGAGAACTGGCTCAAGATCATTTTCGTCACTTGAAGATGCTACTTTGCATCTAATGCGCATCATAATGAAGCATAAGATGTGATGAACATAATAATACTAGTCTCCAATCTACCATCACTCCTAATTTCTACCAAGATTTTGACAAGGTAGATACTATTATGGAAACCATTCCTGAAGCTTTTACTCCTAAGTTTCCCCCTATTATTTTGATGCGGTTCGAAAGCCTTGGAAAAGACTTTATCAATGGAATACATGGCTCATTAAATGAAGAACTGAAAAGTTCCCTTATGGAAGATTATTACAGAATATTCCCAAACGATCCTGATCATCACAAGCAGATCTGTGAGTATCTTAGGAATTCAGGAACTAAATCTTTCGACATTCATGTCAATGTCAATGGATTTCATGTCAACACCTCTATTTTGAAATTGAAGAAGCCCTTACGCTTTCAAGATTCGAGATCTCAGGTGTCATTTAACTCACCAATAGACGAAATAGATAACCTCTACCAATCTGGTAAGTTACTGGTAAGTGAGATCTAAAGAAAATGCTGAAATACACAAAGTGAACAGACTCCTTTACCTTCCATTAGACTAGAAAGATTCAACAAGAAGGCCATTGCAATACATGTTAGATACAGTTTTTTTCCATCACGGCTTCAAGAATTACAATATTCGACCAAGATGCTTGAAATGCGGAAAAGAATATTTTCACAACGATTGCCCAATGAAGGAAAAAAATAGAGCAACCCACCTGTATTAACTGCTGTGCTCTGGGTCATGTTGCTTCTGGGCAAAAAATACCCGGGAATTACCAAAGCCCAGATTAACACAAAAAATTTCCATTTACATTCAAATCATCAAGAAAAGTTGATCCTAAGTTCAGCTACTCTTCAATTCTCAAAAATGATAGAATAAACTCCGAAAAAGCTGCTGAGATCACAAAGGAAAGTGGACACTGATGACAACATCACTAACTCCTTCTTTGTAATGAAGAAATTCATTTCATTATTCACGTCACTTGATGGACTTGTTAAAGTAGAAAAGAAATTGAAATCCAAATCCAAAAGCACATAAAACTACAAATATTTCTAAATGGTATTGCAAGACAATTTGATAAATTTTTGCTGCTTTCTTTCTCTCAAATTAATGGGTCTTGACCATCGTCATTTTTGAACAATATTTCAAGAAAGGAAGGATATTATGGTCGCTTCGCGACCAAGGTATTTTTGATCAACCCCGGAATTTACAAATCCTTTAAAGAATTTTGACAATTTCGGAAGTAGCATATTTTGGTTTCGAATCAACAATATTCTTGGAATCACCACTTTTAGTCGTGATTCCAAGTATTCTTCCTGTTCTGAGGATAAGTAATTAATATAATTTTTCAATTTAAGTTTTGATTTTGTACTGAGCAAATTGATATAATTTTCTTTCGACATTATAAATATTTTCATTGGAATATCATGTATATCTGTTGATAGTAGAGGTATGAGGAGGTATTGGTAGATCTTCAATGTAGAGGATTAAATAGCACTGCTAAAAGTAAGTTGGGATATTTGAATTTTCATTTAGACTTATTTCTGATTGGCTTTGATTTGTAATACAAAATAAAAGCAGAAAGAAAGATTTTTTTCGTTCTCTTTTACACTGGGAACTGCAAATGGAGCATGGTGAAAACAGTTTGACCACCTTTTTAAAAGTAACATGTAATTCGTATTTGCCTACGTGAAAGACAACAAAATTGAGACTTTCAAATCCGGCATTTTAAATGTCAATCAAAGTAATTTATTAATGTTGATTTTCTTGTGTAATTAAAAAAAAAAAAAAACTGTGTACTCCAAATTAACATTGGGACAATGTAAAAACTGTAAAAATTATACATTTGTATTTATAAAACTGCACTTGATAGTGAAAATTTGATAGCAGATATGGAAAAATTTGATACAACTAAAAGCCTTGTTTTATTAATGAGTTATGGATGATAAAATGGATTAACAGACTTTGCAATGAATTTCACCTTTAATGTGATTTTGTTTAAAACGATAATTTAAACCAAAAAATTAACGATTAATGTATATTTAAAATTTAGCATATCTTATTCGAAATTTTTCAAATACCTTTAACTCCTTATAGATCAGGTAGAAAGAGAACAGTTGGTGAAATTTATTTTTATAATCCTATGACTTTATGGAACGTTGCATTTTAAAACTTTCTGTTAAACCCGTGTTAATGATATATGACTTCTCCGAACATATAAAAAACTATCATAAGTTAGAACACACTTTTTTATAAATTAATATAAAAATATTATATTATTAATAAGATTTCGTTATATTTCTCTGGCTTGTGTTTTGGATGCAAATATATATTAAAAGTCAAATCATTAAGCAAAATCAAGTTACAATCTAAATTAAAGTATTTCCAGAATTACAAATGATCACATAGCTAAATTTTGATTACCCAGTTTTCTAATGTAAAACATTCCCATAATTACATTTGGGATATTTTAAGAAATATTTTCGAAAAAAGACATATTATTTCAAATTTCGCTTGTGAAAAGTAGTGTAAACACACGCACAACGGAAAAAAAAAAAAAAAAAAAGATGCGCGAATAATTCTTTTTAAAGTGCGGGGGTAGAACTTAAAGATTGACGTCAGGATGACTTTTCCATGTAATGAGTCAGTATTTAGGGGGAAAAGGCAAGAGTGACTAAGACTGTTTCTACCGGAAATATAAATAGGAAATTAGTTTTTTGAGGACAGCAGTTGTGAAATATGCAGTGTCTAGATCATGGAATTCACAGAGTTGTAAAGGTCGTCTGCTCTCACTGTAACTTCGACGCGGGCAGCACAAAAATAACTCTTAAATAATAAATCACATAGAATCCGGCGTTTCCTGGTTTCAGAAAATTAAACTTATTAAATCTTTTATATTCTTTGTTAGCATTGATGTGAGTAAAATATATTTTAATGTAAATAATCAATCAATAAGTTATCTATTTAGTATTGCATAAATATTAAGAGATGTATTCGAAAATGTTTGGATTCAATTTACAAAACTTTTGCTTTATTTTATTATAATTAACATCATTTTAATTACTAAAAACTACATAGTTATCGTATAAGCTATGGTTATATATCAGTAAGACAATATTTGGACAAGTAAACAATATTTGCATTCCCGTCATTTCCAAGCAAGTTTCAATTTGTTCCTTTCCCAACTTTAGTATTGTCACATATAACAGACCATGGCTAAAGTAGTCCAATCTCAAACCAATCCCAGCAGTTTTAAATGATTGATTTTGTGCTTTCTTCATAGATATAGCAAGCACAAGTCATTACGGAAATTGTAGCCTTTCAAGGATATCATGCATGGGAATGAAGACATCTTCTCCTTTAGCCTAGGCAGTTAAAATAGTTGCTTCTATAACATTAAGTCCGAAGAATTTGATACAATGTGTTATCACGTAACATAAGCTTTGTATTAGTAGTATTCCCTATTAATTTTGGTGAAATTTGGATAGCTTTTAAAGAAGAAAAAATTTAGAAATTAGATACTTAAGAAACTTAAAAACTAAACCAAAGTTATTAAACTTTAGAAATTTGGATAGAGAAAGAGTTTCTAGCAGATGTTTGATAGCTCATTCCTAAGCGAAACCTCCGTAGACCTAATTTATCCATACCTAGTCGTAAGGCATTCATTCTTAAGGCCGGAGGGAGAGCCATTTGCTACTAACTAGAAATCCACAATAATTAATAAGAATCCATAATCCGTTTGCTAATAACTATCTCGTTGAGTATATAAAATATTGAGTATAATGAGTAAACTCCTTGAGTGTATAACTCCATAGATTATTATATATACTTTATTGAGTATATATAATAATCTATGACCTAGTTAAAGATGGTGGACATACACACGTACACAAACTTATATATATATATATATACTACTGTGTCCAAAAAGTAAGACCAATTTTCAATTTAAAATTTTTGGGGCTTAAGGAATTTCAATTTTTTTTCTCTTTTTTTCGGTTGCTGGCACTGTCCTCGACATCTGTGTGAAATTTAACGTCAAAATATTCATTAGTGTTTGAGTTACGCTTGGCTTTGTGAGACGTTAAAACTGATTCCCTGCGATTTTTGAAATGCCTGAATTAATTGAGCAAAGACCTTGCAATAAATTTTGTTTGCGGAAACGTATAGCATGTTGCAGAAGGCATTTGGTGAGCATTCCTATATCGGAAAGAAATGTGGTATAAACAGTTCAAAGAAGGCAGAGAACGCGTTGAAGACGAAGAGTCCTCTGGTCGACCATCTGGTCGTTGCAAACCGTCGATTTACAATTAGAGACCTTGCTGATGATGTTGGAATTTCAAAAGTATCTGTCGATTCTATTTTGGATCTCACACGCGTCAAATCTCGATTGGTACCGAAAACACTGAATGCGCCAGCTCACACTGCATTGATACTTCGTGGCTTTTTCGCCAAATATGAACCATCGCTTATCGTTCCACAACCACCGTATTCACACCGTGCGACTTCTGACTATTCCTTAAACTCAAAAAGACCACTCCGGGGACACTGTTTTAAATCGATTGAAGAAATTCAACGTGAATCGCCACGCGTTTTAAAGGCCATTCCTGCTGATGACTTTTTAGCACGCATTGAGGATTGGATAAAAAGTTGGCATAAGTGCATTGTGTCCGGAGAGGATTACTTTGAGGGCGATGAAATAAATTTCGAAGAATAAATAAAGAGTTTTTGGAAAAAATAATAATTGGTCTTACTTTTTGGGCACAGTAGTATATATATATATTAAGCGTGATATTGCATAAATATATTAAGTGTTTTAATATTTAGTTCGTTGCATATAATAACCAACCGCAAAACTGTCTAGCCAAATGCTTTTTATTTATAGATTTCTTTTATATTCATGCTCAAAGATATATGTTTCCAAGTATTTGTTGATCTAAATATATTTGCCTATTATGTATTACATAGCAACAATTACATCTATATTATTGATGACATTAAAACGGAACAAATTTTTGGCAATAAATATCGTAGAGATAAAAAATATTACGTAGACAGTGATTTTTCTCTAAGTTAGCATGCTGTTGACAAAGGTCTTGGTTTTTTTAGTCAGCAATAAAATTAGAAAATATTGAACAAAATTTGTAACTTTTTTTTTTATTAAACTAAATCTATATCATGTTCCCTGTTTGAATCTTTCATCCAAATCTAAAAGTATTTCACATATTTTACCAATTATATTTTTAAGTAAAATGAACTTAATAGAGGGATGTCTTAATTGTTTTCACTTATCTCTATGCATATCATATTAAATTTTACCTTTTATCATGTTTCACATACCTTGGAAGAATTCTCATTTGAAAATAAATATTAATTAAGATATCTAATTAACCTCGTATTTTCTGAATCACCTGATAATAAATAAATTGTATAGATTGTTATTTCGAAACAAAAGTTCAAGTTCAATCAATTCAGATACATCTGTCAGACTTCAAAAATTCAATAGACCCCCTCGCTATTTTCAGATTCTTGGATTTTCATTATAAAATCACTTTGCCTCTTCTTTGACACACAGTTAAAAAAATTCTCTTATTCCTGAAAGACTTCATGCATCAATAGGAATGACTGACTCACTCACTTATATATATATATCACATATAATAAGAGGATACGTTATAGTTTATGGGTATAATATATATATATAATATCGGCTATTAAATATAGTTTGAATTATTCTTTAATTATTCAAATACACTTGTACTGTGAAAAAGATTTTTGGAATGTACTTTCCCAATTTATAATTGTCAGTTGTTAGTGAGCATTAGGACACCTAGGAAACAGTAAACATTTAATTCCATACCAATATACTTTTTACTCTACAAAGCAATTAATCAAAGCAAGTTGAGAGGAATCAACTAAAAATTGATAATATTTATGAATTTGCTAAACATTTTTTCAAAGGATTTCAATTCCGTTTCATTAAGAATATTTTAATTATATTTCATAAGCACCTTGAATATTTAATAAGCACACAATGAAATATTCCACAATCTATTCTTATGCTAATGTGTTAAATATCCTTTCCCGCAATCCTTTATTTATCATACTATTTTTCAAAGGAAATATTTGCTTTTTCCCCTTCATTCCGTTTAGTTTCCCTAGTTAGTTTCAAATTGATAGAATTGTTTGACAAGTGAAAGAGAATCATACTAGGACTATTGCGATAGTTACATACGGAAAGCTTAGTTGCATGGAAAGGATAATATATTGCTTAAATCATCAATTTGCTTGATCCTTAGAAAGTATTTGCTGAATATATTAAATGCATTGCAGGTGAGATTTGTAAGAAATGATTACACAATGAAATATTCCAGAATCTATTTTTATGCTCATGCTTACACAACAGTGTTATTAAATGCCATTGGAATTTTAGCCCCTTTTTCGTTTCGAAAATACTTCACAATCATGGATTGATTACCATCGAAATATTTTACTACAATCAGTTTCTTCAATTCTAACAACTGTAAAGAAAAATAAATCACATTTTATCTCTAATTTCTGAGACTATATGATCCATTTCACTCATTACAATGAGATTTTTTTTTTCAGTCCCTTACAATAGTATTTCTGCTTGCTATTTGTTTATACTTATTCACCAAGCGCGAAATGAAGGAGAAAGTTATTCGTCAGCATAAGCATTCAAGCGGAACTAATTTCATGCGTATTTCGAAATTAACAGAAACGTTAGAAACGTGAAGCTATGTGGATAAAGTTTCACGTACAAACAGTCTCAAAAGTATTTAGACACTAAAAGAAACGTGTAATTTTGGTTCAAATGCTATTTGTAATAAAATCAATGAACTTTTGTCTTTTTCAGAATGAATTTCTTGCGCTTATGGTGTATGGCAAATCTTTAGACTTATAAAGAATTTTTTTTTTTCCTATATTATTTTTTTTTTACAGTACAAAAGAATATGGTACAAAACAATACAACACAATGCAAGCAGCTTTCTTCCAAAAACAAAACAAAGCAAAAACAACAAAGAAGCTTCTTATTTTAAGTTAAGTAACAGCAAAATATAACAAGAAACAGGTTTGCAAAATAATAAAAGTTGCTTAATTCATTGAATATATAAAAGAAGTTGTTTACTTCGAAATAATAAATTCCTTTATAAAATATTAAGTACATAATACAAAATACCAAAATAGAATAACAAAGTCCAATATCTAGACTTTTCTTCATAATGGATTTGGTCTTATTTCGTGCCTTATCATGATAGATGAATTGTTTTAAAGACATAGTTTCCAGAAAAATCCTTTATTTCTCACTTGATTACATATTTTACAATTGTAAATTAAGTGTTATCTTGCTTCTTCATCCTCATTACATTGGAATCTGCCGGATTTATTAAAAAGTCTGTTTTAATATGTTGCGAAAACTTCATGATTAACAATACTTGGATAATATAGAAAAACCGCATGCACGATTTTCACTAATAATAGGATATATAGTATATAAATCTCTGTCCTTGTCAGAATCTTTCCTGCCAATCATTTTCTATGTGTAGTTTAAGGTTTCTTTTAATGCAGTTAAAGTTAAATTTAATTTCAGATCTATGTTATCGTTTTCAATTGCCATTTTTGCATATGAATCAATTATTTCATTTCCTTCAAACCCAGCGTGAGCTTGAATTCATTCAAATCTAACGTTTTCTCTGAATTGTTTTAATTACTTTTTTTTTATGGAATTTCTGTAGTAATTTTCATTATTTACATTTTTAAGGCTTCCAAATCTTGAATCAGAAATAATAATTGTTGTATGGAAATCCTTTTTAATTACAAAATTCACCGCAACTTTGATCGCATGTTGTAAACAAAGTGGCATGGTCGCTAATTCTTGTTATTTCTTTATAGGTCTCAATTCCTCTTTCGGACAGTAGGCAAATCCAATTTGAACCATCTGTGAATATAATATTATCGTAATTATTGATAATTAATGATATTAATGTCCCAAGGAGGTTGTAGTGCCAAATTAGTTTCTCTATTTTCACGGGTAATTATGTTTTCATTCAAAAGTAAGTCTTGATTATGCATATTTACATCGTAGATTTTAATCGTGTTTTTCAGCTTTAAATCGGGTGGTACAACTCAGAAAGTAACTGCAAAGCCTCCGTTGCAACGGTTTTATATGCCCTAGTAATATTTACCATAGAAGAGCAATTCTTTGTAGTTGTAGTAGCTTAATATTAACAGTATCCTTGAATCAAATTTGAAATCTATATGTAATAATCATTTCTATAACTTTTTATAAATTTCCTTTTTGACCAAAGATTTTAGACTCCATACATATCTTGTACATTTAATTTATGTTGTACTTTTATTAATTTGTCATTGATGCATTTTAAATGTGGATTCCGAGTGAAATTTTTGTTTATGATGATTCCTAGGTACTTCAATTCTTTGGTGTAAGAAATTTTATTGTTTACAACTTTCATTAAAGTCAGAGTGTCCGTGCTTTGAAGTACAGGACGGGGATCTTGGAGCCCTCTATTTACCTTTCAGAGGTTAAATTGACTTTAATTTAATTTTAATGGACAACAGCAAATCTTCCACATAGGACTCATCTGGTCGACGAATTTCTGAAAAGGAAATGTTCACCGGATGTGTGCAAACAGGATTTCAGAACTAAACCCAATACAGCTTAACTGGGATGATCTTGGAAGGTCAATTAAAATTTGCCTTTTACTTCTGAGAATCCTCAGGCCGTAAGAAATCGTTTGCTAGCGGTTTAGGACCAACTTTCCCAGAGACTCCTAAATTGCCAGATCTCCATTATGAATTCACATTATTAGTGAGAGAACTGTAAGAAGGGGCCATATCTCCTACTAACCCATTTTTGTGTTTGATATTTTAAGCTATATTTTAGAAATTCTGGAGCTCAGGCATCTTACATACGATCATGTGTGTGTACTATAACTTCTTACTATCAAATTTTATATTCATGCCTAATTTCATTAAAATCTGTTGAGCAGTTCTGAAGATAATAGAACAAAAGTGAACATTTTCTTAATTTTATTTATATAGATCTCAACCATGTAATTTTATATCTATCACTTATAAAATTATGTTTAACTTAGTAATGTAAATATTATCGGCATTAGAAGAACGAATATTGCCTCTTGTTAATTTTTAACTTGTCTCTAAAATTTGTAAAATTTTTGTTTTCCGGAAACATATTTAGATTATAGGGCATATATATATATATGTCAAAGGAGAGAATCTTGACATAAAGGAATAATTTTTTTTTCAGAATCCAATTTTTCGTCAATTTTTATCATAGTTAAATTACGGGTCTTAAAATTATACAGTTGATTGTTAGTAGAATTCGAAAACATTCCCTTTAATTGAGTTGGGTCTGAATTTGTATTGTAATACTTCGGAGAATTACTAGGACACACAAAACTAATGTTCCCCATTTGATCCACCACTGTTCATCTTATTGAGAATCATTGATTTAATGGAAGACACGGTTGAAACTGTGTCTGTTGGTTGCTGTGATGCAAACTAAGATGTTTGGAGTTATTTATGCTGAAAGAACTTCGTAGATTAATTATTTTTAGTTATTGATTTTGCAATCTTAACCAAAATTGATTTTTTAAAATCGAAGTGGTAATCGTTTTTTAAAAAATAACTTGCTAACGAAAAAGAGGTAAAACTTTACTTTCACTCGCCAACCCTTGCAGTTTTATCAATTGCTTCAGTGAGGGGTGCTAAAATTAAAGTTCCGATGAATAATGGTGGTGAATAGTGTGCTATTTTGAAATCTTTTATCATTAATGGACCATTTTTGGGTAGTATTAAAAAGAAAAGCAACTGTATTCGAGAAACCTTTAGCGCTTATAGCCACATTTGTATAATACATTATTTTAAATAGTTGTCAGATCAGATAATTTAGGCATTTATAAAATATAAAAATTACAGAATAGAAAATAATGATATTAATATTATTTTGTAACATAAATTGCTCATATACTATTTTTACATGGAATAAGGAATTCTAATCAGTTATTTAAATTGAACACTTCTTGTTCAAATCTTGATTAATTAAAAACTATTTTGTGGTTTTCTTTTAAATATCCATTCAAAAACTATCCTGACAATTTACTTGTTTTTCAGATAATTACCTTAATTTAATAAATAATGTGCCATTTCAAATGACGGAGAAAGGTCGACAATAGTTTGAAGTAAAAGCAAAAAGAAACTTCTCTAGATTGAAAATCGATATTTTCTAGCTGCCATACAATGAGAAAAGATGATTCTTTTTCATTAAGTATAAATGCTTCTATTCTTTTTTCTAATGCAGCTGGAAAACAGTTAGACAATTGTCTTTAATGCCTTAAAGCAAGCGCTGCACCGACGTTACTCACTTAGCACTACCCAGGAGGTGCGCGTAGCTCTGAGATAAGCTACGGACGCCGAGTAAAAATACCCCCGCAACGATCATGTTATACCGGGACCTACGGTTTAAAATGGATTCGAACCACTACAAACATCAACGGCACCACCGGGACTCGAACCCGAAACCTGTGGTACCGAGTGCCAAAACGCCAGCCACTCGGCCATTCAGGTCCAATGCTTCCATTCTTCTTCTAGATTTTTTCTTAAAAAGTGACAGTGGAATCATTAAACTCAAAAGTTGAAAAGTTGAAAAAAAAGAAAAGTTGGTGCATCTGTGTTGATGGTTGTACTATTAAGAGTTATTATGGTAATAAACTGCTTCATTTTGATTAACTTTTTTAAAAGTATCGTTATTGATTGCATCGTTCTAAAGTGTTGCATCGCTTTACTTGATTACATTTTAATTATTACATATTTTTTACTTGGTTACATTGTTTTTGATTGCATCGTTTAAAATTATTACATTGTTTTACTTGATTATATCATTTTACTAGATTACATCATTTGGTACATTAGATAAAACATTATTTTTGATTATTCATAGTCTTAATATTAAAACGAAATTGTTGAAGTTTTTTTTTTATTTTTTAATTGAAAGAATTTGGAAAAATAAAGAACATGAATGAAATGGTTACTATTATACGTATACATAATTTTAAATAATTTTTTTTTTCATTTACTCTTATATAATTTTTTTTTTTTTAAAATATGCACTTCAACATAAATTTAGAATCTTAAAGTAATCTTGCCTTGCCAAGATTGCAAAAATAATAATAATAATAATTAATAAATAAATGCCAATGTTACACATGTTTGATTTTCCAGTCACTAAAGTCTTATAAATTTTTCTAAAAACAAGTAAAATCAGCGAATTTTTTACGAATTCTAAAAGAACGAAATTTTTGAATTCAAATTCTATTTATGAAGGGTGGCGTCGCAATTTAAAAGTATTTCGCTGTTATTGATTTAGGATTCTGAAAGAGTATCCTCTCTCAATAGTCCATTAACAAATATTTCCCCTGTGAAATTTCCCTTTGTTTCGTCTCAAATGCGAGTTTTTAACCTTTCGTATGCACTAGCGGTTTTTGCTACGGGTCAATTTCACCACTGTAAATTGGAAACAGACCGCCAGAGAAATAAACTCAGCAATTCAAGCAATACATCAGTAATTTGGATGCGGTTTTTCTTAGTACGGAGAAAGGACAGCAAAAAAGGAGAATGGACTCTAGCGTTAAATAAAAACTTTTTTTTTTTTGTTCTAATGCAGATGGCAAACACTTCGACACTTGTCTTTGATGCCTTAAGGCAAGCGCTGTACAAACGTTACTCACTTAGCACTACCCAGGAGGGTGCGTGTAGCTTGAAGATAAGCTACGGACGCAGAGTAACAATACCCCCGCAACGCTCTACGATCATGATTGGCCGGGACCTACAGCTTAAAGTGGATTCGAACCACTACAAATACCCATGGCACCGCCGGGACTCGAACCCGAAACCTGTGGTACCGAGCGCTAGCCACTCGGCCACTCAGGACCCTTAAACGAAAACTTTGCTTACCGAATCGCGGGTTCGGGCCATCCATTTCAAGAGGAAAATAAGCAAAAACGTCCTTTAGATGCTTTGCTAACCGATAATTTTGATCAAAACGATCATTTACATTTGTACTAGTTGTAAAGTTTTAAAAAATCTTATCTGACCAAGTAAAAGGCATTATATTTAGTGAAAATCTCTTGAGATATGATGTAATTTCAGGCACAAAATTATCGTTAAAAATAACACTAAAAATAACGATGATACCGTTGATAGTGCGTAGTTCTCTTCCAAAATTTACAAAGGCGGCTGTTTGGTTCGTTGTTTGACACCTTGTTGTATTCAGAGCAAATCGGATAGAAAGCAACTTCTTTGGCCAACAATTGTGTTGATCTCGCTCAAGGAATGTAGGGCGAGGTTTAAGATATCTGGTCTTTCGTTCTACAGCGTTGGCTTGTGGGTGATACACTGGTGTGAGAGATTGCTGGATATTTGAATAACACAGTTTTAGCAGGATAGCTGATACAAATTGACTTCCATTGTCACTTATGATTCATCTAGGTATTCCTTAGCGAAGAAACACTTCATCCAATAAGGTAATGCCACATTCTCTCTCAGTACTATTAGACAAAGAGAAAAATTTAGACCGTTTTGTTGTGAAGTCTTCAGTTATGAAGATCCATCTTTTATCCTCTTTGCTCGGGAGAAGAGGACAAAAAAGATCATTTAAAATAACGTGAAAACTTTGGGATGCAATGATTTAAATGACTGGTAAGCTTCCGGTTGGAGGGTTTATATCTATTGCGATGTCTTTAATATACTCAGTAATGAATTTTGTCATTCCTATCCAATAACATCGTTTGACTATTCGGTTGAATGTTCCTTCAGCTCCATAATTACCGAGTGTCTGTAGGCCAACCTGAACGCCACAGGGGAGTTCTCTTGCCTGCTTGTCAGAGGAACAATGGTTACAAAATGCGGATTCAAAAACAAACTAAATAATATAGCTTTAGAAGTAGTTTTTATGTTAAGCCATGGAAAATAAATATTTCCATTTTATTTAAGTTAAAAGTATTGCATTGAAAACGATTTCCCAAGTAAAGATATTTTACAAATTCGATGTTATCTTTAATAGATGATAATACAATTATTATTAAATGTTTTGTGTGAATAGTGCTGAGAGGAGTAATCTTTATTACGGTACTTTCATCTTTCCCATCAACAGTGTGTTTTTATAATATTTTGCAGAGATGATTTTATTTTTAGAAATCATCTACTAAAATCTACACCGATAAAAAAATTATTGATTTAGACGTAATTTTTACGGTATGAAATTCATCAACAATTTGAAAGTGAGTCGTTAGTTTTGGCTAATGTTTTAAAGCATAAAAGGTTTTCATAAAAATAAAGTTCCCTCCCCCAAAAAAAAAAAAATATACCTTTATTTGATAAGATTTAAAGAGGGATTCCCCACCCACAAAAATATAGAGTTAACGTTAAAACTTAATAATGCATCCTCATAAGTAATTACGCATTATTTACAAACATTACAGCTAATTTTATATCGTATTCTTCACTGCTCTTGCTTTTAATTAACAGAGAAAAACCAACAGATAGCATGTGAAGAGTTACCACTTAATACAGAACAAATAAAAACTTTTTTACATTAATTTAACTTAAGGAAAAGAATTCAGCAAAAATTGCAAGCAACATAACAAAACAAATAGTGCAGATATTTTCTATGTACTGTTGCTTGTAACAAATAATGCACAGATTTTTATAGAAAAAGTCTTTTCTACAATAAATGATCTCTGCTTTTAAATTTTACAATTCTAGCTTCTTTTCAATTGATATAATTCTAACCTTTTGTGACTCCATCACATTTTTTTCCTTATTCATCTATGAGAGTAAACTTTCTTTAAATTACAAAATTAAAATTTTCAGCTACCTTTGTTAATAACACAATTATTTAAATTCTCTGCTGCAATTTTCTCATTCGAGCAAAAATCAATCAAAATTTCTACTTAAATGCAAATGTCGTAAATTCATTTCTCGTACGCGTTTATTCACTTTTCATAATATTTTGTTCCAACAATGTCGTATTTTTAAAAATAATTTTTTATAACATTTTTAAAAATTCTCATATTCATTGATATAAATAAAACCAATTATTAACATCCTTTATTTTACCATCATCATCGGCGCAATAGCCCAGTGTGGGCCAAAGGCCGTCTCTACCTACTGGTAGACGGTAATAAAGATGTTTTTCTTTTTACGGAGTAGGGGTTGTCCGCTCTACGCCCAACGGTTATATGAGACCGTGACGTACGGCTTAAAGTGGATTCGAACCACTACAAATATCCATGGCACAGCCGGGACTCAAACCCGAAACCTGTGGTACCGAGCGCCCCAGCCACTCGGCCATTCAGGCCCTTATTTTACCATAGTTCTCTAATTTAAAATCTACTTTAATTTTTAATAAGATTTAAAAGTCGTCAGTGTTGAATAAATATGAAAACGTTTTAATATTCGCTTTTATTTTATCATTCATATTAGATTTAAAAGTATTGTAATATACTATTGCCATGCATTAATATTTCTAAATTACCTTTACAAATCAACACAGTATCGCAATATCACATGTACTTTGCATAGATTTAACATTTGTTTAAATGAAGTGAATTTTAATATCTAAAGAAAAGTTATTAAATATTTTTAAAATTATTGCTAATGAAGTTTTGTGTTGTATATTAATATTCAGTTAGAATATCGAGATTCAGATTTGTAAAAGGAGGCCATTTTCTAATTTCCTAGTTTTCCCATTTAATATGGCTTTCGCTTTACAATACATTTTATCTGAGTATAGAAGTCGATTTTTAAAAATAATACTTTTTTTTTTTTTTATTTCCGCAAACATTATTTTAAATTTTATTTTTATAAAAATAAATAAAAATAAAATTAGATCTCCCCAGTAGAAATGGTAATGCAATTCAATAATTTAAATCTTAACAAATTCCTCTTATTTTTTTTTTACTTTCAGATAGTAAACAATATTGAAGCGCTACTTGATCTGATAGAGACTTAACAAATAAGTGTAAGAATGGAAATGTTTGTTTATTGGATGGAAACAAGTCTAGACTCTATTTTCCAATCGGCACAGGTGAATCCAGAGGGAATGAGGTGCGAAATCATTATTTTTGTACGATCGATCACTTCAATAGAGTCTTGTATGAAACAGAGGGAAAATATAGAATGCCCCTTCGATCGATGCATCTGATTTCGATTAAATTCCTTGAGAAGGCGCAGGATACTGCTTATTATTTTTAGAATTCAGACGTCAAATTAAGCCTCCTCTTTCTGCGCAGGCGCCGTCACCTCTCGCCTAGCACCTTGATGCTTCTTGTATCGAAAGTGATTCGATCGCATGCTCTGCAGTGAAACATCTTACAACGGGAAGCCCAACATTCTCACGATGATGGTTCCAATTCTGTGGTTCATATTGAACGGGATAGGTAAAGGCAGAAATCGTTAGTTTATTTTTTTTAAAGCTGAAAACACGTGTTTTATTTTCTCTGTCAGGGTTCTTTTTAGAAGTGAATTGTAAAGAAACCATATAAGGAAAATTCTCTTCTCTTAACAATATATATATATATATATATATATATAATTCAGTCATTCTATAACACAGCTAGAGACATTTTTATTTTTTTATTTTTGAAAAAAAAAAAAAACAATTTTTTAAACATAATTTTCTGGATGCTTGTTTTTGTCATGTTTAGATTATTGTTTTTAAGTTTGAATTTTAAGGAGTTCAGCTATTTTTTGTCAATAATATTTGAATAATGGTATTAATTACATTTTTATACTAAAAAATAGGAATTTAGATCATTAATAAAATAAATTAAATAAATTCCCATTTCAAAATTTTGATGCATATAATTTTTTGTAGTTATATCTCAAAATAAAAATATATCTGCTAATATATTTGAGTACAAATGAATCCTATTAATCGAAATAAAAAAAAAAATGAATCAGTTTAATATTTTGTCAACCGCATTTAATATAGTATAATAGTAAGTAATACTACCCTGCTCAGTCAACTGCATAGTTATTTTTTATTTCTTATCATTTTCTTTTTCAGATTACATTTTCGTTGAATAGGATCGTTTTTATCGTAGGAACGTTTTTATCTTATCAGATTAAAGGAAATTCAGCTGTTTATGTTTTCCATCTGGATTAACAATCTGATAAAAGTTCAAATTCACAGTATAAAATAGTTCGAATACCAAATTCATCATCAAATATTTGACATTTTTGTGCATTATTATTGTTTCGAATTCATTTACTATACTTTATATATTTACTTACTTTATTTTTACTATTTTATAAGTATTATTTTTCAAATATCTATTGAACTGAATTAATTTTCTAATTTCTAATTTTAAAAGTATTTTGCATCCCGAAAATAGATCCGATAAATATAATGTACATTTTTTTCTCGAAATTCATAAACAGCAACTATTAACGATGAGATTTCATTTAGAAATAATGAGAAATACAAAATCTTATTTGACTTATTTGAGAATCATCTCTTATTTGAATGATATTAGCACCACAATAGTGAATGCCCCATTTTTTAGGTTCTGAAGGTAGACTTACCAAATAGTTATGCATAAATATTTGCTTTATTTATTTTCTTCGTTCACAGCCTAAAAGAAAAAAATAAAGGTGAACTTTATTTTATTTATAATTTTTAAATATTGGATTCTTATTTGTATTGAAACGATTCCATGCAACGCTGCTTTTCCGTCTAATGCATATTTTTCACATGCATTTGTGGGTCAAACCTTTATTCTTCTTTAGAAGCCAAACATTTTTACACAAAGGTGTATAAATATAAAAGTAAAATGTAGGAAATGTCAAAAATATTTATCTTTCATTGATAACGATAGATTTTTTTCCATATATTCAACACGTTAAAACACTACAAAAATCCTACAAAACACGAATGAAAAAAAAAAAAAAAAAAATTGCGGTACATTGCAGTTTTTTTTCTCAAAGTTTTAAAACTTTCGTCAATTAGTTTCGCTCTTTTATAAGAATACTGGCTCAGAGTGTAATTACTACTAGATATACTAGATATAGAAATTAATCTATCGTAACTTTACCTTAGTTTATTAAATCTGAAGTCCTTTTATTTCAGATATAGATGAGATAAATGACTAAAAGCTAAGAAAAATAATTCTAATAAATAACTAAAAAATAAATAATTTTTATAAAATAACTAAAAAATGCAATTTTATAAACATTAATGTAAATTACCTAAAAAAGAACTGAAATAAATAAACATTTTATTGAAAACTAGTTCTTCATAAGCATTTTTTATTTTAAGTCATGGGTGTCGACTGAAGTTGGTTTATAAATGCCAACTAAAGATGATTTATAGTGGTAGGTTATCTATTTCTGTAGAATGGCATTTATCTGTTTATTAGGCCTTAAATCCTTAGACATTTTACGTCAAAGATTTGCTATTGCCCAGTGATACTGTTATAATACAGGCCGCTCAAGCTCATTCTATTGTAAAGTTATTAAATGACTTACTTTTAATAAATATTCCTTCAGTAATTTTCAATTCAGTAATTTTCAAAACCCCTACAAGTTGTACACGAAAGGCCCTCCTTCTTCATTTGTTGGTATCAGACATAGATGGAATACCGATGTACCACAAAAATATCAAATATGTTTAAGTAACGAAGAAAATGACACATAATTCATTGAAATATTTCATTTTAGTGCATTTAAAATATTCATTTTTAAAGTGGTCTCTCTATACTGTTCTGCTTAATAATACAACTTTTGAATTAAAACATATTGAAAGTTTCTCCATGGAATGTCTAATTGTATTGTTTTTATACCTTACACTCCGAATTTATGAAAAATTATTAACAGCGTAGAATCTATCTCATTAATTAAAAATAATAAATAATAATTATAAAAACGATGATTTTATAATTTTATTATTGAATGAATGTACAGTGAGTGTAAAAAGTATTCGTACAGTACGACAATTGATTTAAAAGAGATCCGTTCATAAAAATTTTAAACATAAATTCCATTTTAATTAATTATAAATATATAATAGAACATATTTTCACTAGTTTCATGTGAAATTGACACAAAAATAATTTTATACACGAATAAATATTTACAAACCTGAAACAATCCAACATCTTGTGGTGTAAAAAGTATTCGTACACTAAAAAAATGCAAATTGTTTTTAGTTATTTTGTGATTGGTTTAGCCATTATGATGTAGTTAATTGACGTCATCTTGCAAGTTACTTAAAAGGTTCTTCAGTGGAAATTTTAATGTAGTGAGAAACTAGAAATTCTGTAATGGGTCGTAAAAGTAAAGAGACAAGTGTTACCGAAGAGAACTGATTTTAAAGCTCCACAAAACTTGTAAATCGTACAACAAGATTTCTGATCTGGTCGGTAGACCCCGTTCAACTGTGCATTCAATCATAAAAAGTTTGCTACCACTGGAAAGGTTCAAAACAATTCTCGTACTGGGCGACCATGTTTATTGACATCATCTGACAGACGGTTTCTGGTACGTTCATTAAAAATGATCCCAAAATAAGTGCTCCTACATTAACATCAGAACTAAACAACATGGGAACAGCAGTCTCCATAAGTACCGTTCGAAATGCATGCAGAAATGAAGGTTTCCATGGTCGTGTTGCGAGACGAAAATTCTTTGTTAGTGAGAAGAATCGGAAGCTGCGATTGTCTTTCGCCAAGCAATACGTTAATGAAAGTCCAGATTTCAGGAAAAGATTATCTTTACAGACGAAAGTAAATACAACATATTTGGATCGGACGGGAGGCGAATGGTATGGAGAAAGCGCAATACAGAAATGCATCCTAAGAATTTAGTGCCAACAGTGAAACATGGGGGTGGAAGTCTGCTTGTTTGGGGTTGTATGAATGCTTCTGGGGTGGGCAAATTAGTCTTTATTAAAGACATTATGAATCATCAACTTTATATTGACATTTTAAAAAATAATTTAGGACCTAGTGCAACAAAAATGGGCTTGAATGGTGATTGCGTTTTCATGCATGATAACGACCCCAAGCACGCAGCCCGAAACACAAGGCTCTGATACTATATAATACCCCAAAGTTCATGAATTTTCCTCCTCAATCGCCGGACCGCGACCCCATCGAGAATTTATGAGACGTTCTTGATAAAAATATTAGATCTAGACATATTTCTAATAAAAAGGATTTGGAATCAGCTCTTAATCAATAATGGGACGCCATATCTAGCTCAATAACAGCAAAATTGGTGGAATCGATGCCAGAGACTCAAGGCAATTATTCGAGCTAAAGGATATCCTACAAGGTATTAGCTGAAATATTATGATTGTATTGGCCAATATATGCCTGATGTACGAATACTTTTACACCACAAGATGTTTGATTGTTTCAGTTTTGTAAATATTTATTCATGTATAAAATTATTTTTGTGTCCATTTCACATGAAACTAGTGAAAATATGTTCTATTATATATTTATAATTAATTAAAATGGAATTTATGTTTATAATTTTTATGAACGGGTCTCTTTTAAATCAATTGTCGTACTGTACGAATACTTTTTACACTCACTGTAAGCAATATTTCCCTCATTTTATTGTACATAAAACGTAAAGCGCAATGTACTATTCTCAAGAGTTTTCTTATTTTCTTCGATAATTCGATATAAGAACAATATAAACAGCATAAAAAATTTTATTTTTAAATTTTTTATGCTAATTTAAATTGTTCTCCCTAAGGCATTGTTCTAAATAATGATAAGATAATGCCTATATGATTTAAACCAAATATAAAAAGAACCAATTTAACAATTCAAATGTTTTGTCTTTTATAACACAGGATTATTTTTGCACAAGATCGGTCTATGATTATGTTTGTCCAATATCTAACGTTTTTAAACATTACACTAAAATGTTTAAGAAAATAACATCAAGCATGATTAAAATACTAATATTTAAATACATGATTAATACAGGAATCTGTAATCTCTAAACACCAGTTACCATATAAACACCAACCGGCTTAGAACGAATACGATAGTGATGTCACTTAAGAACAAACAATCTGAGATAAATCATTGTTTGCGTAGGGTTTATCAGGTAAATAGATAATTTCAAAATAAATTTGAGTTTTATTTGGTTTGCTCGTTGCATAGTGCATTGAAATCTTGCCACTCGGGAGGAAAGATTATTTGGGAATTTCCCTTTAGTATATCTCTGAATGTCAAGTCAGTAAAATATGAGTTGAACAGGAGTGATACTTTCTAGTTTGGTAAAAGCAGAAAAATAGATTATGGACAGTTTGAATTGAGTCGGTGAAAAATATTTTCGATAGTTTCGAATTTTTCGCGGGATTTTGCTAATATTTAAACTGGGAGTTGCAAATTCAAAAAAATTAAAGCACTTTTGGAGACATAATAAGTTAGGGTATTAGAAAATGGAATTCTAAACTAATTTACAGTAAAAATTAACTTGCGTGCTAGGAAAAAGAATTTTTTGGATTCTAAATAAAAAACATGCAAGTTTTTGAGTTAACATGATGCCGTTAACATATATATATAATATAAAAATCACATGTATATATAAAAAATATATAACTTTTACTACGAAAACAGCACAAAATTATTCATCCAAAAGGGAGAGACTCACATATCTCTTTTAAAAGATATAACAGACTATTATGTCTTTTCATTAAATCATCTAAATACCAAATTTTTAGCCTATATTCCAAAAAACTTTCAGTTTACTAATTATTTGTGTGTAAATCAATTACAGTTGTGAATATTGCCATTTAACGATATGTTTTGAAATCTAGATTTATTATTAGATGATGTTTACCATATATGTCTACATACAAAGGTAAAGTACGGAGTAATTTATGTAAGGATCGCTCCTCTCGCAAAAAAAAAAAAAAAAAAAAAACCGTACTTTTCCGTTAGCCGGGGGCCAAGTGTTGCTAAACATAGAACATTTTTATTTTAATTTATATTTCTTAAGTTCATGAAAATTTTTTTTTTTTTTTAATGAAATGAATTATCCGTTTTACGGAATGCTTTGTTTTATTTTCGAAATTATTTACATTGCTGGTTTATTGCGTCGTCGCCAAAACAAAAAAATCTGATGCTGGCGAAATGTGTGCCTGACCAACGGAAAAATACAAAAACGTACACTACAAATAATAGAATACTGTAAATAATGAATGTTACAGAATTGTTTTTAAATTACGGCTTATATACGGGCTTTGAACTTTGGATAAATTAAAAAAAAAACACACCCCTAGGCCTATCTACTATCTACGATTATTCATGCTACCACGGCCTATTCATGATCGGATAATATTTCTAAACAGAGAGTATATCTATATTGATACACTACAATATTACATTTTCATTTAAATGAAAAAAAAAATAATCCTGATACTCAAAGTATAAAAATGAGTAAAGTGCTACATAAGCATCATAAATAAAAATTATTTTATGAATGACATTTCCACAAAAACTTTATAAGTTGTTTTTAAGAAATTTAAATCCAATAAAATAAACAAAAATGCTTAATAGATGTGTAAAGAATCTCTCTCAGTCATTAATGATGCAATGGATATCTGCTTAATGTATTTGTCAGATACGATGATACATTAAGCAGATAAAATGCTTCGACAATCAGTAAATTTGTTATTTGTTTTGAGTTCGAAATAATGAGTTGAAAGCTTTGAAAGAGATATCCGAGTTTTCTGGCAGGTTAATGGAACAATAATTTAAACAAAGATTAAGGGACGTGAACCTTTAAAAAATCCAAAAATATTTTAAATTCATTATTTTTTTCGCAAATATTTGATTAAATTGCCACAATATGCTGTTGAAAACTTCTCTGAGTGTTTTGTAAAAAAACCTTCTATTGGAATTGTAATTGGAATTCTATTGTAAAGCCACAAAGAATCAATGCAGTGTGAGCTGGCGCATTCAGTGTTTTCGGTAAAAAACGAGATTTGACGCGTTTGAGGCCCAGAATGGAATTGACCGATCCTTTTGAAATTCCAACATCATCAGCAAGGTCTCTTATTGTAAATCGACGGTTTTCAAGCACCCAATCTTTAATTTTTTTGGACATGAACTTCGCCGGTTGAGACTGATGGTCGACCAGAGGGCTCTTCGTCTTCAACGTGTTCTCTGCCTTCTTTGAACTGTTTATACCACTTCTATACATTTCTTTCCGATATAGGAATGCTCATCGAATGCCTTCTGCAACATGCTATACTTTTCCACAAACAAAATTTATTTCAAGGTCTTTGCTCAATTCATTCAGACATTTCAAAAATCGCCGGAATCAGTTTTAGCGTCTCACAAAGCCAAGCGTAACTCAAACACTAATGAATAATTTCGATATCAAATTTCACACAGATGTCAAGGACAGTGCAGCAGCCTAAAAAAAAGAATTGAAATTCAATAAGCCGCGGGAATTTTAAATTGAAAATTGGTTTTACTTTTGGATACAGTAGTATATCACAATGCACTTAATGATTAACTGCAGCTATTTAGAATTTTTTTTTCTGACTAATATTCTTAATACTTTAGTTACGAGTAAAAGTAAAGCCCTCATATATCTATATATATATTGATAAATAAAATAAAGTGAATGAAAAATCAAATCTCTAAAGAAGCAACAATTTGAAGGAAATAATTTGTCCTTTTAAAGCGACTCGAATAGAAAATGTTTAAGAACCATTAACTTATTACAGTCTATTATCCTCATTCAATTAAATAATATGATTATTACATACCTTTATCGAAGAATAAAAACGTTTATAATTCACTAGTTTGCATAATTACAGAGATTATTAAACCATATTTTTTTGTAAGATTCTTTTTTAAATTTTAAGAAAATTTCCCTCGTATTAACAGGAATTGTTTTCCGATCACACTTCGAATTAATTTTTATTAAATGTCTTGGTTTTAAATAAAATATTGTTTAACTCATAGAAACAGCCAAAAAATATTTTTAAAGTATTTAATGTCATGTTGGGAATAGGTGTAATTAATGTAATAAAATCTTAACCCTAATTAAGTGTAAGAATTATCTAGATTTTCAATTACATCACAATTTTATTCAGAATATTTTAATTGTCTTTAATGAATTTATATTTGACATATAAAGATTTCGGATAATGTTTTCAAATACTTTCAATCTTTTTACAGGTTCTTGCGCAGAATCTACTGTGATTCCATCACCCCCTATATCAAATGATTCTCCGGGTTATAACGTTAGTATAATATAATAATTTGATATCAGTAGTGTCCATATTTCATTCAAAATTATTCAATTGGCAATTTCTTTTAAAACAAAAAAAAACTATAAATTTAAATGTTCATTTTCTTTGTAAAAAAAAAAAAAAAAAAACATTTCTTTGAATAAAATTATCAAATTATGAAATTTTAATATAAATAATTGCCTTTAAAGATTATTAGGTATTTATAAATTTTAAATACTTAATAACCTTTAAAGGCGATTATTTATTGTGTTATAATTTATGCTTTAATTTCATTTTAATGAATTAACTTACCACAGAAATTGCTGCAATATTTTCATATAATATCAAGAATATGCTCAATATTTTCATTCAAAGTAAAGATTCTATTTTTCAATAAAGTTTGAATATTTAAAAGATTACTTTAAATAGTTAATTATATTTTAAATATTAAATATATAATTAAATATTAGCTAAAAATTATTACTATAATTATAATGATATAAAATGCTTAAACAAAAATTTAAATTTATAATTAATTTTGCTGTTTTAATTAATTCCCTTTATTTAGTTTAATAAAAGCGATGCGTGGCAAGGATTTTTTTAATTTATATCAAGTACTTCACACATTTCAAATGCTAAAGTTTCTTTTTCCATTACTCCTTTATCCATAAGCAAGCAGTTTCTTCTTAGTACCCATTGAAATATTTTATAGATTATCTTGCCAACTTTCATTGAATATGTAGGGACAAATTTTCCAGATGAATAATGTGTCAATTTCAAGGTTAGTACGTTTTATCAATGGGCATTGTTTTCGATAATGACCTTTTTACGTTACGTAACTGAAATGTTTGACCAAGGTCATTCATTTTAACTCAAGGAAATTGCGCCCGAATTAATTAATTATGTTCACTTCAGTTTTAACCAAACTACAAAATTAATTAATTATATTTAAGAATGGGTATTTGTTCCAAATTCTAAAAGGACCGAGTTCTTCAACAACTTTATAATAAATAATTAGAAAACACTAATGTAGAGACTTCGTCATAGTTGAAGTCACGCAAGGTGCTATTTGAAAAATCAACCCGTCTATTACAATAGAAAGGAAACGAGAATGCCTTGGAGATAATCTCGGGCTGATGTTCTTTTCTATAAGAGTTCATTTTATTTCGTTTAATAGGATCTGAGGTGCAACATTCGTGTTTATTTCAAGTGCAGTATCAAACGGATACATGAAATGCCTCATTACTCACCTTTTATTATTGAAGTGTCTAGTAATAAGAATCAATAGTAACGTTTTGTACTAGCAACAAAGAATACTTGAAGTTTTCATTCTTCTTTTAATCTTCTTGGATTGGAAAAGAATGGATGTGTAGAATCAGTCTTTTATTTTCAGTTATTTTCACATATTTTTGTATTTATTAAATGGATGAGTTTGAAAATAGAAACAAAACGAAATTTACAGTCTATGTTTAGAAAAGTCAATTTATTTTCTTATCACAATAAGAAATATAAATGCGAATCAAATTATTACTTAGGCTATAATATATAAAAAATGTAATATTTTCTTAAGTCTCTTAAGTAATTTTTACTATTACCAGTTATCGTCAATCTTTTATTTTGTTTGTAAGTAAGATTAAATATTTTGGTTACTAGTGCTATTTATTAAATTTGTTAAAAATTTTTTTTTAATATTTAGGCTCAGCGATGATAGACTTACATAAATGCACGATCCTCATTAATTGTTCTTTTAAAAATATTAATTTAATTATTGAATTTATTTAAAAAAATTTTGTAAATTTCACAAATATGACTCATAAAATAAAAATTAATTTTGTCAAATAACCTTGCTTTATCACGATTTAGATTTCGAAACCTGATTAAAATTACAAAAAACAGTAAAAATTCTTTTTGCACAATTACCAGAATAAAAAGTTATATTAAAAAAAGAAAATTACAATTTCATTTCAATTTAAATTGTCTTCAGGTTAAAGAAACCTGACGAGAAGTTAAAACGATTTTTAACTTTTAATTTTATACCTCATGGAAATAGAAAGTTCAATAAAAAGGTAAAGTTTTAATGAATTCGTGTATTAATTTTCTCCTCCGTATTTAAACAAATGAATTTAACTAATGAGTTCATGAAGGTATATGGACTTGCAATGAAGAAATAAATGTAAGTTTATTTATAATCAAAAAAAAATCAGCAATAAATTTTTGAATCAAAATGGTGTCGCCCCTATAGTTAAGGGAGCCCTTGAAGCTAAGCTTTTAATTATAAGCGTCCTTTTTAAAGTATAATTTCGCATATTTTCACTAAAAAAAAAAAAAAAAGAAAAAAGAACATGTGTTATTTTAATAGATAACGAACAATAAAATTGTTCTTCTCAAACAATATTTGGGCAGTATCAACAATTAGACTATTTAAAGCATATACTATTTTTCTAAACTTAAGATCAGCAAATGTTTTGGTAGAACTTTCTACACTTATTTTCTTTGTAATAACATTTTGATATAGACAAAATTGCCAAAGAATTCATTATCTTTTGAGACATGGATAATTGTAAAAAAATATGTTTCTATAAGCTTTAGTTTTCCTGTCCTAAGTGGCCACAGTAGTAGACATTACAAAAAATATTCTTAATGTAACCCACAGATTTGACATAAAATCTCGTAACTTACTTGCGTGTTGCTAACGGCATCTAATGGAAGTTTTAACATCTTCAGGAAATAATTCTTTGGCTATATCTATTTCATCAAGTATATCATCCATTAATATCACTATTTTGTTGATACCTTAATTTAATCCCAAACTTTGGCTTACTAATTTGAGTTTATTTTCATCTTGCAAATATTTTAAATAATTTAAAAATCCATACGTGCTATTGAAACTTTGTAACTGTTCAAATCTCTGAAAAAAAAATCTGAAAAAAAAAAAAAAAATTAATAGCTTTGTGAAGTTTTGCATTGAACGCCTGATTTTAGAATCTTCTCCTGGATTATCTGCATTTCGAATTTCCTCAGTGCACTCCTATTCAAACAGCATCCTTCCTCAACAGATTCCTCTAAAATAGGCTCTACATCTTAACTCATTCTTTTGCTGACGGAAGCATTTTTCACATCTATTTGCACGATAATCAACTAAGTAATGAGTGATTCATTAGGAACTGCAGAAGAGAATTCCTCGGAGATGTTCGGTATAGTTTAGCTGACAACATTTACCTTCCTTAGGACACCGTACCATACATTTATTACCTAGAGAATAGTTTTCTTCAATTTCAAGCTTTGTTTCATGTCATAGTACAGCGTCAGACGCAGGCATTTCTGAAAGTTCACAAAGTGATTTCTTTTTTTAATAACATTCATTCTATTCTGCACTTTCATCTAGATTCGCATCAAGGTTTTAATTAATGTAGTTAATATGTTTTTCAATGCATGCCATCGTCTAGAAGAAAAAAAAAAAGAAAATATTTTTAAAAACTCTGTTTCAGGTAACTTCTCACTAAATCATTAAATTTAGGCTATGGAATAGTAAATGTACATGGATTTTCTTTCGTGATCCATGAATGACCCTTTTATTTTTCCCTTTCATATTGAACCTGGCCTTTGACCTTTTTCACATAATCATTGACCTATAGTTTCTGTAACAGCTTTATAGATAACAAAATGTTCTTTTATTAAAATCTCTTCTGCATTTAATAATCGTATTGTAAACGAAAGATTCTGTCTGGCGTACAGTCAGACGCATGAAATTTAAATAATTGGCTGATTTTGCTCGATCAAATATGTGTTTCCTGATCAGAGTTTTCACAACAAATTGATTTTTCCATGTTAGAAAGTGTTAGCTTCTTCAGACTTAAAAACCCGAAGTATATCTTCACTGATAGTGAAATCAAATTTTCAAGTAGTTCAATAAAACAAAACATTACAAAATTCTCATTATGTGATGTAAATAAAATTGACAAAAAAGAGGTCCTATTGCTATCAGCTAGATACTTATGGATGCTCATTATATGTTTTAGAAATTTATATCAGTGTTCTCGTTATTTTCCCACTTGTGATTATCTGTACTCACAATAATGCTTTAAACCATTTCATTAAACATTTCAAGTGATGCACTGAATTTTCATGGGACTGTAAGTATTCTTGAGTATATTTCCGCCTTTAATTCCAGATTTTTTTAACTTTGACAAAGTCGACGACAAAACATCTGCGAAAAAAAATCCGAAGATTTTATTGTCTCTCTATAAATAAACAAGTCATCTTTTATTAAAATTCTTATTAATTATTTTTCTATAAATTATCTTATATTACTATCTATTATTATTATCTTCTTCTTCTTAATTATATTTCTACGTAAAACTATGTTTTTGTAATACGTAAAACTATATAAACGAGAAAAACTATGCTTATTTGCATCTTTTAGAAAACATCTTCATTAATATAATAGCCCAATTATAATGATGTGATCACTTTCAGCTTTGACAATTCATCTCGCCAGAGTGCTGGATCATTGTAGTTGACATTTATTTTGGTTGAATGTTTAAATTTTCTTTCAAAATTCCCAAAATTCCTTGCTGTAAGTGTGACATTAAGACTAAATTTCAACAGCATTAATGTTGCGATACAAAAAGTACCGCATCTTCAGTGGGTTTGACTTCACAATCATTAGCTGACAAATCGAGGCATGCATATGTAGCTGAAGAAATTGAGCCTGCAATATTATTTATTGCAGTTTAACTTTAGACTGAATAAATTTGATACCTTTCTTAACTACATCTTTTTATGAAGAACGTCTTTTTCATTATCAGATAACATTTTTGGAAGTATTTATTAATTTTAGGGTAGAAAAATACAAAATAATTTTAAATGTCTAAAAGAAAATAAATAAAAGTACTACGGTATATCATTATAAAAGGGTAGAAAATAATAATAAAACAAGAACAATCTCAGAAATAAAAGAAGAGTTGAGAGCTGTCAGCTTTTATCTGAGGAAATACCGAACAGATGTTTTATTGCATTAAAATATATTAGAAAATTATTGCATTAAATTATATTAGAAAATTTGTAAACAATCATCTTTGCATGTCGTTGAAAGTAACTTAATATGTGTGTGTGCGTGTGTGTGTGATAGAAAGAGAGAAGAGAGAAAGATGTGTATGAACCTACTTTTTCCATCATAAAAACATACTGAAATAACATTTTATTATTATTTTCACTTTTTAAGAGTTTCTGGTACCTTGAATCGGCACTGCTGTAAATTTAAAATGATACATTATTTTTGTCATTATACAGAAATTTATTTACATTCACGTAAAAATTGCTTATACGAGGGAAAACATTGATGCTAGGAATAAAAATATTACATGTCGGCATTCAGATGGCAATTTCAGGGATCAAATTATCTCTCTCAATAAAAAGTGCAACATGCAAAAATTATGTACATTATCATTTAAAGCTGTAAAAATTATAAAACTGAAAAGCAATTTTCAATTCCTATCTATTTTGAATTCTTTTGAAGTTTTAATAAAATAATAACAAGAATAAAATGAAATAAAAATAAAGTTAATTCTCTTCGTACGAAATAAAGCGTTTTAAGTATTTGACATTTTTAAATTAATAATTTAATAATTATTTTATTTTTAGAACTTTCCGTTCTTTAGTTTCAAAATGTCGGGATATTGGGTAAAAAGCCATTTTTTTGTGAAATTGATTTCTCTAACATTTCTTTAAAAATAGTGGTGGATTCCGTTAGATAATTACAAAGCTGAAGAAATACAAAAGAACCAAGAGACTGATTCTTGCCCGACAAGAAGATTTATTACCAACATCCAACATCTTAAAGACTTTCGAACCAACGGCTCAACCTGTACTGCTCGGCAAGAAAAAGGTGATACAATTTTCATCATTTTCTACAACCAAACCATTTTACATCGAAGATTTTCTTAGAAATGAATAATTTTTATGCTAAGCATCATTTAAATTAATAATACAAAGATTAAGCTCGGCAGTTTTGTATGGTTCATCAAATTCGAAGAAATTGAGTCAAATCTGACTCTCATTTTCTAATACCATGTGGCTTCCTGCCAATTAAAAACAAAATACACAAGGCCAATAATTATTTTTCATTTTATTAACTATTTTACTTCTCTTTATTTCTAATTATTGAATTAGTTGATAAACGATGTGTACCTCAAATTAGTATTCTCTATATATGTAGTGCAATTCTACAATGCAGTAGGAATTTTCATTTTAGAATAATTTTATTTAATTTGATCTGATTCTAAAATAAATGATAGCCTGAATTTCATTATTATAAATATGATCATTTGATTCGTGCATTTCAAAATAAATAACA
The DNA here is from genome assembly GCA_021605095.1 of Caerostris extrusa. Classification (NCBI taxonomy): domain Eukaryota; kingdom Metazoa; phylum Arthropoda; class Arachnida; order Araneae; family Araneidae; genus Caerostris; species Caerostris extrusa. The sequence continues at coordinate 51,855 of BPLR01020042.1, forward strand.
CGTGTTGAATAAGAAGCTGCTTTGTTATTTTTAATACAGTAATGCAATTTTTAGCAACTTTGTTTTTAGTATAATTCGAGACAGCATTAAATAAATCCTCCCAAAAAAGACATTTTAAGTTATTATGTAATAAATGAAATATTCCATAATAATTTTTAATGAAAAAAGAAATTCAATTTATTTAAAACAAGACATGAAAAGCAGGGGAAAACTTAGGTAATAAATATTAAGTAAATTGGAAAAGCACCTTTTTTTTTAATTATCCTTCCTTTACATTTAAACTTCTTAAAAAATGCATAGATCATTAATATTTATGTAATTGTTTTTATTGGAGGATTAAGTTTTCATAATAAATTATTTATTCTTGATTTCTTTCTATATTAATATTTCAATATGAAGTGTAAGATTTAAAACCTTCTACACACAAATATTTTTCTCGTTCTAATGCAGCTGGCAACCACTTAGACAATTTGTCTTTGATGCCTTAAGGCAAGTGCTGCGCTGATATTACTCACTTTGCATTACCAGGGGACGCGTGCAACTTGAAGATAAGCCACGGACGCGGAGTAACAATGCCCCACAACTCTCTACGTTCCTGTAGGACCGGAACCTACGGTTTTAAAGTGGATTCAAACCACTACAAACACCCATGGGCAAGCCGGGATTTGAACCCGATACCTATGGTACCGAGCCCTAACCACTCGGCCATCATGCCCCCTCTACACAAAAATACCCTAAAAGTACCTAAGAAATTCACAAAAGTTGGAATATATATTCAAAGATGTTAATGGATTCAACGAATATCTTAATTTGCGAAAATAAATAAATAAAAAAATAATAATTTAATATTTTTGTTAAGTACTTTTTAAAATAAATAACCAATTTATCCTTTTAATAAGATTTAGTTACATTTTCAATAATTTTTAGATCAAAATAGGATATTTCAATGTGAATTTATTGTGTAATTTCAGCATGCTTGAAATAATATTTTTTTCTGAGGGAGCTGAAGAATTAAATTTTTCATAATTATTTACCCATACACATTAACATCAACTCTAATCATATCGACATAAAGTAATATTGTTATAATTAAATTATGTTCTATTCTTCTCATTCATTCTGAACAATTATTTTTTCGTACTAAAAAAAGCTTCATTTGTCTTCCTATTTTCATTCCTTTCTAATATTTTAGGCAATCGCAACTCTAAAAAGAAAAGTCTGATGAATGGAAAACATGAATCTAACAAAATCCCATAAAATATTTTCGGGGACAAAAAAAAGATTGAAGAATCAAAGGCAAGATGAAGAAAATGGAACCGGTAGATATAAAACTTCCGTTCTTTTCATATGACAGGATGTCACAAAATAAAAACAAAATTATAAAATAATAAGTTCGACTATCGTCAGTGTCTATCTTCCTTCATTAAAAAAATCCACAATTCATCATTTAAAAACTTGAATTTTGTTGAGTTGGTTTATTGAGTTCCTACAAGTTGAAAAAAAAAAAATAAATAAACTAGATTTCTTGTACTAAGTTCTGCATCTTTCTAAACTAGGGATTTCAATGAAAAATATTTTCTTTTTAAAAAAAAAACAGCAGTTCTGACATTTTTTAAAAAAATGTGATATATTCTTTTTGGTTAACACCTGTATATTTTTATAAATGCACTCATTTAAATAATCTTAATTTATACATTATTTCTTCGCATTTTCATTTATTCTACACAACATTTTAAAGAAGAAGCTTCATCAATGATTTGAGGTAAGATTACAGAGCTAAATGTTTTTATAATTCGAATTAATTATCATTATATTGTTGCAGAGGATAAAAAAATAAAAAATAATTTTGATATTGTGTTCAGTTCACCCAGAGCTTCAATGAACTATTATCAATGTCTTAATAAAAGCAAAACAAACAAAAATAACTCTCTTCAATTTCAACCCCGTTTTATACGATAGTCATTTTTTCCTAGTTTTGATCATTTTTCTGCATCAATAACGCAGCTTTTTCTTGACAAATTATAAGTGAAATAGTTGTAAAGATTATTATTTTATTAATAAGCTATCATACTATTATTGTCACATTAGGATCATTATTATTATTACTTTATTAGTTTCATAAATAATATGTTATGGTACAGTCAAAATTATATGTGTAGTTTTATGAAAGTGATCTGAAAGTTACATGATAAATTTCATAAAATTTAACTTATTTTCGATGATTTTAATTAGTTAATTTTGTTATTTTGTTCACAATAAGTAATTTTTTCATAATATATAATTCCCTTTTGATTTTGTTGATGAGAACCATTTGCTGATTTAACTACTTTGTCGAAATCTTTTTCAGCTTCAAAGCAATTAGGCAGTAAAACTAAATTAGTGATTAGTACAGGTAAGATAAAATACTGTTTGGTTTTGGTAACTGTGAACAACTTTTAAATAATCGTTGTGTTTGAACGCTTTATTGATCACGTTGGTTAAGAAGGAAAATTCTTCAGAAAAAGAGCGTAATTCCTGCAAAACGCAATTAAATTTTACATTCAAGTGTGACGATGAAGACTAAACCTAGATAACCCTTGAAAAAATAGAAATGGTCCGAGTTTCCAAAGCAAGCGCATGTCTTTAAAAGCTGAATCGCGACGTTTTTTGTTTACAACAAAGAAAAACCCTTTTAAATACTATTCACTCTTATGTAAATTCTACATTTAAGCATGTCTGAATTTCAGCCATCGAGAAAAAAGAAACTAATAATAAAAAAACCTGTTCGGATAACGTTTATTGAAAAGGTGAACATTTGATTGCTTAGTGACACAATTAAACTAACAAAAATTGTATACGTTATACAAATCAATCAGAGAGAGAATTTGAAAGTAATAATTATTATTAAAGAGGTATTTTCAATATCAACTATCATCTATGAGAACAACAATGATTTGTATAGTTAAAACTGTGCTTTTACAACTCTTTTTGATATTTTAAGAATTGAAATTGCTACAGTATTTTCCGCAATTTATAGGAAACAAAGATCATTTATATCGGAGATAATAATATTAATCCCTAACGTTATGAAGATTTCGAATAATTTCTTTCATATAATATTAAAAATATTGTTTTTAAAGGGTTTCAAATTCTCACTACTTTTTCTTAAAAATGTCTAAAATTAGATAAATGCCTCTTTTACTTACTTTAATTAACTATTAGTAAGGGCTGTTTCATGGTCAATTGCAAATATACGACAAACTCTACTAAAATACGAATTATGTAGTTTATCAAATTATTTTCATGGTGTGTAAAGTAAAAGAGGGAAGATAAATTCTAAAAATAAAAAAATTCCATATCTTGAGACTTGTTAATCAGTAATTTTTATTTATGATCACGTATGTGACAAAAGGCATGTCACACAGTAACATAATACTTCATTATTAATGTGCATCGCAGTAATACTTCATTGTTAAAAATTTACCAAATTATATAATCAAAAATTTAAAAATGAGGATTTTGGCGTTGCTCATAATCAGAAGATATGAGAAATAAAATCTATTATTTAAAAATTACTTTTAACGTTATCTGGTATTGAAAAAATATGTATTTCCTTATTCGCTCAATCAGGTAAGCATCAAGCAGCCATGCATACCACAGAATGCATATTCACATTATATAATGTTTTTGTTTTGTATTACAAGACATGGAAAACAATCTAAATTATTAAAATATTGCAAAGACTATTTTTATTATAGCTGAATCATTTTATAAATATATATAATTAGTTTGGTGTAATTTGGTAAAAATTATTCCAATTGTATAGTTTATCTTAGAAATTTGAGCAACAAATAGGTTCTATGTCTTTTTGCCATAAACATTTATCAGTAAAAAATGAAACAGGATAAATGACTTTACTATTTCAAATAACAGTTTGTATAATTCTGTTTTTATAACATATATATATCCTTCATAACTAATGTTTTTATATCGAACTCAATGCTTAGGCATTAGCATACGAAAACTGTCTGTTATTGCAATAAATCACATGGGCTAACAATTTTACAGGTCAATTTATTTACAGTAGTCGGCTACCACGTGGGAATCCGGTAAATGCTTTCAAGGTTTTTCTGAACATTTTCAAAGGTTTGTGGTACTTCATGCAGCAAAAACGGGAATCTTGAATATTATTATACACATTTTATGCTTTAGTTTGCATCTTCTCTTTTATATTTCCATTCATATATATTACCCAAGTCACTCTTTCTGATTTCTTCCTTTGGAATATAAACTGTTTCTTCCTATTTGCTTTTCTTCTATTTCATTTATATTTTCAGGTCTTCTAAGATGTTTAACCAGCATCTACATATTTTTGAAACTTCTAGAATTGTAAAATTTACTTCACGAATGCTTTAGGTATCAAAAACTCAATTTTCTTTTCATATTTTCAAGAACTAACAAACGTACCCCTATGCTTGAGGATTTTACAATAACAACCATTTTGATAAAAACGTAATAAGCCGGTTGGCTGTTGAATGAAAAACATTGTCCAAATTTGGATTCAATATTGAATATTGAATCCTGGATCCATCGATCGCCATATCGCAAGTATGTATGACCGATGAACTAGTTCCACGCCGCGCCTGCATTACCAATAAAAATTTGAAAAATAATTTCAAACCGTTAAATATTCAATTTGGCTCTTTGCTCATTAAAACGAAATCATACATTCCCAAATTTCATATAGTGAAATATGAATGGACAAAAACCTCTGCTCAAATACTCTCATGCATGTGATATATCAAATGTGACTATATTTAGCTTCTAGGCTGAATATCGTTAAAACATTTTTACTTTTATTCTTTATATAATGCTTAGGGAAAATCTTGAAAGTTAAATGTCATATCAAAAGGTTTCCCAGAAGAATTTCGGTTACTAATAAGAATGCACTTTCTACATCCTGCTTAAGACAAAAATTTAATATTTGCCAATGTTTTATTGCCAATTATTGCATTCACCCTAAATTACATGACATTAAAGAAAAGTTATCTATCTTAACTTTCACTATTTTTACTATAAAATCTGAGACTTTTACTACTCTGGAATTCAAAACGTATCTTTAACATTTTCAAACTATTATAATTATTTTATATTAGGAGACCATATTTATCTCACTATTTAAGGCAGACTCACTATTTTGGAATTCAAGAATTTGATAACTAAAAACTAATAAATAATAAAATTCTTTGCTTAGAATTTTAACAATTATTTTATTCTCAGTTTTAAAATAAATTCAGAGTTTATAATTATTGTGTTTTTATTAAGACATAATAATCATACTGATAATCTCCTAAAATTAAGAGGAGCTAAAGCGAAGTGTTGAAGAATTAAGATATACTTTTCAAATTTCAGCATCTTAACAATCTTTATTTTACTTAAAATATATTTCACATTTCCGTGTCAAAATGTTTTCTAAGTCAATGTTAAATCTAATTCAAATTATAACGAAAACTTTGTATTAACTATATTTTCTGAAAATATTTTTCTTCTTAGTTTCTTCATATGTTTTTTCTTGAATTTTCTTTTAAATATAGAAGATAAATTCCTGTGCTTCTATTCACATAGGGTCATATTAAATAATGTTCATAAAATTTTGAAATAATTCTGTTCAAAAAAAAACTGTTTGTTTTCTCTCAAAAGCAATTGTACATTATATTATTTAAAGAACACTGTACTTTCTTACTAAGATAGCGATACTTAGTTCCTTTTCAAAATCCTATGTAGATGAAAAATGGTTGTTTTTAATTCAATTAAATTTTTACAACATGATCTGTGCAATAATTTTCTGTCAAGAAGCCCTTTAATGCCAGTGTTACCCTTTAATTTTTAGTTTTTAAAATCTTTTGTTGATAATTATGTTACTGCTTCAAAACTAGGGTTTTCAATAATCTAGCCCACATGTTGTCTTTATATCAAGTCAGTTGCAGAACTTATTTTGTCTGATCTTTGCATTCATGAGCAAAAAGCACTTATGGTATCTTCAACTGACCAAAATGGTTCTAACTCTATTGCCATTCTATTTCCATTCTTTCCTCCCGTTCTCCATTTCTCTTCACTATTACCAGCATTTGCTATGTATTATTACTTTACACAGTTACAACTTGCGTTCTGTTTTGAAGTATTATTTAATCTTTTTCATGATGAAAAACTTCCTTATTTCTTTACACTTTTAATTCCTCTGTACTACTTCTAATTGTTTGAATTTCACTACTTGTGTCTCTGTTGGCGCCATTTGAATTTTATAAAATATTAACTCTTGACATCGAATTCCCTCAAAGCATTCCACACTAATCTTTTTTTCAAGCAACAGTTATTTTACTGATTATGGCAAATTGCCGGCAAAATGCAAATGTTCGTATTAAATGTACGCTGAAGTGACAAAGTCATGGGATACCTCTTAATATCGTACCAGCCTCACTTTCGCCCGGCGAAGCGCAGCAACTCGACGGGCATGGACTCAACGATCGTTGGAAGTCTTCTGCAGGAATATTGAGCCATGCTGTCTCGATAGACGTCCATACCAGAAAACGTTGATGGTGCAGGATTTTGGGCACGAACAGACTCTCGATGATGTCCTTATAAATGCTCGATGGGGATTCATGTCGGGCGATCTGGGGCCAGATCATTCGTTGGAATTGTCCAGAATGTTCTTCAAACCAATCGCGAACAGTTGTGGCCGGTGACATGGCGCGTTGTCATCCATAAAAATCCATCGTTGTTTGGGTACATGAAGTCCGCGGAATGGCTGCAAAGTGATCTCCAAGTAGCTGAACATAAGCATTTTTCAGTCAATGTTCGGTCCAGTCCGCACCAGAGGACCAAGTCCTCATGCCATGAAAACAGCCTTACCACCATTACGGAGCCACCACCAGCTTGAACAGTGCCTTGCTGACAGTTTTGGGTCCATGGCTTCGTGGGGTCGGCGCCACATTCGAACTCTACCATCAGCTTACCAACTGAAACGTGACTCATCGGACCAGGCCACGGTTTTCCATTCATCTAGGGACAACTGATATGCTCACGTGCCCACGAGAGTCGCTGCAAGCGATGTCGTTCTTGTCAGTAAAGGCACTCGAGTCGATCTTTCTGCTGGAATAGCCCAAGAAAGCCAATTTCTCCACACAGTTCTAAAGAGACAAGTCCCTTGTACGTCCCACACTGATTTCTGCGGTTATTTGACGCAGTGTTGCTTGTCTGTTAGAATTTACGACTCTTTTGCAGACGTCGCCGGTCTCGGTCGTTAAGTGCAGGCGGTCGACCACTGCGCTGTCCATGGTGGGATGTTATGCCTGAAATTTCATACTCTCGGCACACCCTGACACAGTGGATCTGGGAATGCTGAATTCCCTGGAACGCAGATTTCCGAAAATGGCATGACCAGTAATATGCGTCTAGCTCCAACTAACATTCCGAGCTTCCAAAAAGTCTGTTAATTCCCGTCGTGCGGTCATCATCACGTCAAAACCTCTTCACATGAATAATCTCCTTGAAACAGAAAAATGAAAGTTTGCGAAAGCACTGCGCATTTATACCTGTTCTACGCGATGCTACTGTTATCTGAAAATTTGCATATTGCTATGCCATGACTTTTATTAAACTGTTATTCGTAACTTTTTCCAATATAAATATAAAAGGCTTTTCTTCTTCGATGATCACCACAGCTCACAGCGCCATAGTGAGGACGTCGCCTGTGGCGTTTCAGAGACAGACACTAGGGGTTGTCAGCCACACGCCCTACAGCCATATTAGACCGGGTTACGGTTTAAGAGTGGATTTAAACCACTCTACAAGCATCCTCTGCCGACTTCCGGAGTGCTAATTAACTCAGCCAACAGGATAATAATGTTTTTAAATGAAAAATTCATTGAATTTTAAAACAAAGTTTAATAAATGATGAGAAAGTAGTATTGATAAAGTTAATTATATATTCCGGAGGTGTAAGAAATAAACATGGCAAAAATGTCTCCTTTTGAATTTTTTTTTAGTAATGAAGATCATTATGTAATTACTTAATTACTAGGTTAAACAGTTTTGTATTTTTGGGTTGAGCTATTTTCCACCTACCAAATTCTAAGACAATACTAGTTAAAAATTATCTAAGAAAATTTTATATGACTTTTTATTAAGTCGATTAAAACATTTAGAGTCATGATTCTTCCGAAAACATGAAGAAAAATGAAAGAAAAGGAACTAAATATCTCACTTTGTTTAATTAGTATTGAAATTATTATCCTCATCATTAAATCTTACATAAAGTATCAAGGATGTGCCCAGTGTTGTGGAATGTGCTTTCAGTTCAGCACTAAGATCTTTCCTTTGTTCTTGGATGTCTCTTCCGCTGAGTGCTACCAAGGGCAAATGCTCCCCAAAACACGCGGGAACTACGATGTTTTCTGCTTTTCTTTCTTCTTCATACTAGAGGCAATAAACCTTCATTCTAATACATGATCAATTCTTGAAAACCTTATTTTCTACTATTCTTGTTCTCTGGAGTAAGACATAAGGATTTAATGGCTGGATATAAGTTTTTACAATTCTTTATTCAAACACTCGATGAATAAATAATTGTGGTTTCATCAAAATACCATAGCCAATGTTTCTTTCTCACTTGTAAATTTGTGGAAGTCATTCTAAATTAGTTCAGTTGTAGGAATTTTTTTTTTTATCCAAATGATTTATCAGGTGCTCTAGTTTTTTTTAAATGGTCATTTCTAAGACAGTCACAGTTGAATATACTTACTCTCATTATTGTTTTCTAATTTGAAGTTCAGTTGTCATCAAGATATTCAATAAAGCAATGGGTTCATGATTACTTTATATCTATTCACTCAATAACTCATCAGGGGGACTTGCCTGATTAATGAATCGATAAGATTATACGCGGCACGTAAAACATTTTAGCCGGAAGGGCTGCATCTTTTTAAATCGAAACTCTCATTAACAGGATCTCTAACAATCTGTGTAAATAAGGGATCCCGAGATGCATTTTGTTTGTAGTAATGGAAGCAACTTAATTTATCATTTCACTTTTTCATGCAGGAGTTCGTCATTAGCAAGTCAATTTTATTCATTTAAAAACATAAATCAAGAAACTTTCAGCCTAAACGAATTTTAATCAATTACATTTATAATCAAGAAGCTGTTGAGGAAGAAAAGTAATTTCTAATAATGTTGTGTAAAAAATGTATTTGTAAATTTGAAATTCCAAATTTCTTAATTTGATATTCTAATATCATTGGTTTGGGATCGATTTCTCTTTGCTGAAACTCGGCATTTGAAAAAAAGATTTCTAATGAGCATTTATATCTAAGCTGTAGTAAACTGTTTTTTTTTCAATGAACAATATGTTATGATTATCATTGAGTTGTTAAATAATTCCAATTATGTTACATTTTCAAATTCAAACTATGAAATAATTAATAAAAGTATTATCAAATATTAATGAATCAGTATATTAATACAAATTGTTCAGTTTTGTGGTCTCATTTAATTAATTATCTATGGAAATCAGGGATGCATTGATCACTCGGTTGCATGCAGAGTCTCTTCACAGAGAGGGCCACTTACTGAAAACATCAACCACTGATGAGCGATGATAACTTACCCAAGACTCTGTGTTCTAATTTGTGCTTTTCAATTGACATCTGAGAATGAGTCAATTACAAATTCATATTTGTTTTTAATTAAACTTCCATACTGGAAGGATTAAGTTCATTCGTAACGTCTTTTATATAATAACACAATTGTTTATCAACCTTCCAGTTTTAGAAAATGGAGTTACCATACTGGAAATGGTAAAATTGAATCAATAAGCATTTCTTTGGAAATCTACTAATAATCCTACAGTATTAGCGCATGTTTAATAGTTCTAGCTAAATGGACAGAAAAATTCTCATTTAAAGATAATTTTTATTTGGCTATAACTTTGTGTCAGGAACTACTAAAGTTTTGGCAGATCAAATCATCATTCTTTTTCTTGGTTTCACTGGCAGTAATTGTATTAAAACAATTAAAGATAAGATTGGAAGCCACACAAAAATAAAAAATATCAGGGCAAGGAAGAATATTGAATTTATTTTCTGAATCATAAGAAAGATTATTATTAATTTCTTCAGAAGATAAGAATCTTAAATATTTTTCACTTTTTCAGTTTATTGGTGTTTATTCCCAAGATTCCTTGCATTCAACAGTTAAGATAAAAATACCTTGTTGCATGTGGTAGCGACCTCGTGCTGATTATTATTCAATACTTCCTAACTAAGTGAAGCCTGAAGTACTAAAATGGAAGTGAATGATTTGCCAATCTAACTTATCCCAATTCTGTTTAACAATAAAAAAAAATCCACAAAGCTGTGGGGTACCTTATTATATAACTCAAGCTCTAACTGTTTTCCATCATAAAAAATAAAAGTCAAATAAATTAGGAGAAAATATGAGGGTGTTGAGGAACAGAAAATAAAAATAACAAGGAAAAAAAAGCTAGATCAAGCGTCTGTTCAAGGGAAGCTTGGATAGCGACAAAAAAGGTATCAGAATGGAATCGTCTTTGCATTGGCTTCCCTAATTACTTTAATAACAGATGAACCAACAAATATTTATTGAATAAATGTTTTAAATCCTGGAACAATCATCATGCAAGGATTTTTAAATAGTGGGAACAACTGGAGAATGGCTGAAAATTGTTCAATAGTTTGTTGAAGGTGCCTTCTGAGATATCAGCGATGAACTCAAAATTGCCAAAATTCCATTCTTCTTTTATTTGTGTTATTTTTTCATTTTTATGTTTGGATTTGAAAATTATAGTAAAGTTAAAATAAAATAAAATAAGCTTTTTGTGTTTCGATATTTGAAATCTGATCACGAATCAGAGAGATATACCCAATTACTGAAATTTCACAATTTTGAATGACGTCAATTTAAAATAAGACCATAAAAGAAAAACTGATTCTGTTATTTTGATCCCTTTAAGTTTTAATTCATTTTATTATACATTCAGCTGTAATTAAAGTTGCTCAAAATCTTGATGAGGAAGCCTTGACTGAAAAGGATCAATTATTTGACTGAATATAGAAAATTACTTTTTGCTTCTGATGTCGTCAACTATCTTAGAAGTATTATTCTTCTGGAAATGTTTTCTCAACTTTGTGAAAATTATAATGAGCCAAGAGTTATATTCAGTGTTCATGGTTATTTTTTGTTAAAATAAACATAAGGGAATAAAGCAAAAAACGAGAGCAGAAATGAGGCTCAAATGATTTCAGTTTATTAAATCGTTAGCTAGAGAAATTTGGCACGCAAAGATTTCAATAGTCCCGGTATGAGCGCTGTGGCCTCATTGTCCGAAGTTTCAGGTTCGATCCCGGCAGTTATGGATATTTGCGGTTCATTTCGGATCGTTTTTAAGATTTACCATGGATCCAAGCTTTCTACGTTTATAAAGGCATCAGGAGCTGGAGAATCGAGACTCTACCTAGTTGCTCATCAGACAAATAACAAACATGAATTGACATAAAAGCCCTTACCTTGCATTAAAATTTCGTTTTTATCTGGTGTTGTTCGGTGAAAAATAATGAACATCTACAAGTCAAAGTGATCTATCGGGTTTGTATCCATTATAAATTAAGAAATAAGTGTTTATCTTCTTTCCCTTTGAAATTATTCAGTATTTGAAAACGACTAAGGTTCAATTCGTTTTACATATTGATTACAAATAATATTAGGAAATATTATAACCATCGTTTTTGATTAGCATCAATCAATGTGGTTTTTATATCATTGGTGTTCCGATATCAATTGGGGATCCAGCACTTTCAACCAGAGATGTGAATGTTTATAAAATTGTAATTAAAATTACAATCATTACAAATCAATTGAATTATTAGCAACAATATTGTGATAAACATGTGTGTACAATGATTTTTTGATTCGACGTTATAAGAATAATCATTCCGAGCGTTATCAATAAAAATTAAAAAAAATAAACATTGTGAGAGAGACATTAACACGATGAATTTCTTTTTATTCACTTGGTTTGCTTCAATTTCGAGACCAAAACTATGATCTCTTAAGATGGCATCACTACATTATAAGGTTTCACTCTCAATAATGTTCATTTTTTTATTCAAATTGAAATCATTCAATTTCCCGATTCTAAAACGAGAGGAAAAACCCAACTTCCACATGATTTAGAAAGTAAAGTCAAATGTTGAGATCTTTAAACCAAGTTAGGAAGGAGTTGATTTGCAGCTCAAACCACTTATGGATGTCACTGATTCAGAGAGTGGCTGTTTTTGCAATTCATAATTTAATCATTAAAATCATCAGAAGCTGAGGGATTAACTAAATATGTTGCCACACATATCAAGTTTCTTACTCTATAATAATTACTTTTATCCAAAACAAGCTTGGCTTTACACATACCATTGAATGTTCTTTCACTTTAAAATTTGACAGATTATATGAAGGAAGATATTACTTGTTGAGTATTAGGAAAAAAGATCATGCAATTTTGATTCAGAAAAGCTTTGGCTTTTTTCCAATTTTGATTTTATTAAAAATCAGAAAAAAAAGAAAAAAAAAAAAAAAAGAATTGGGTGATAAGAGGCACAAGGGTTTTTCTTTTGTTACAAATATTATTCTCTACTTTATCTCCGAAAAAACATTGCTCATAACATAAGATGACCTTATAATTTACTTTTTTTCTTTCACTTTTGACGCGATATTTCAAAGATAAACCGATATAATAAATCTGTTATCAGCGCTAAAAGGGTCTCGGAAACGCAAGCGGAAGCGTTCTGCCACGTTTACGCAAATCTATTAATCCCTTACTAAAAGCATTTAGCCCCACACAGCAATTCTCTTTTTTTTTCTATTTGAGCTCATAAAGGAAATTACTCAGTGAATCTTTTGGCATTTGTTAATCAATTTGAAGAATAGAAAAGTTATGTGATGGTTTAAGAAACATCTTCATTATCAATTCAAATTGAAACAACAAATACTAAAGTATCCTGCCCTCAACATATCTGTAAAAAGATAAAATCTGTGTTCATTCAGATTGAAATCCAGGAAGTTGGTACATCTCTTTTAGGATTTTAGTGCTAACATGTAAAAAACATCTAAAATTTTCCAAAGTTTACCTGACGGATCATTTCTTCTTTGCTATAACTCTTTGGTGAATTATGAGCACTAGTTAATTATTATAAGGTGTTAATATTTTTGAAATTTTTTTTTAAATGCCAAGAATAAGCAAAAGATTAAAACACGTGATCCACCAATAGGCTCTGATAATCATCAAACCAGCACAACATTCCATGGTGGGAATTCCCAAAGATATCTACCAACGATTTCCAAAGACCTGAGATATTTTTCTTTTTACTGTTGGATTATAATCCCCATAACTTTGATGATGCATATTGAACGGGACCTATGGCGCCAAAGTATGATTTTCCCGACCATACAAACATCCGCGTAACCGCCAAAATCTCGACCTAATGACTTGACCGCCAGAAGACTAAATCAACGATAATCTGAGATCCCCAAAATAGTAATGAAAACGCATAATCGGATTGATGATTGGAACCGCTTTTTCAATCAATAACGTTTACCACAGCTCCAAATTTTCGAGACAATTGTTTAAACAACTGAAGGCTGGTTTTGTTAACTGAAAGATTTGCTCAAAGGAATTCAAACAAAATTGAGATGATTAAACTTCAAAAGAAGAAAATAATTATGTGTTCAAAGCTCTATTGTTTACCAGTGATTGGAATTGCCTTTTGGTTATTGCTCAGTTGTTTTGATCAAATCAAACCCTTTCATATTATTATTCTCGAATATATTTTCCCTCTTTATTTGCCATTTTCCTTGTGGATTTTCAACTCATTTATATTATCTTAACTAATCTTACACTGATGTTCTCCAGCAACTCTCAGTTTTCTTGCAATGATTGGTTTGACCAGATAGTTCCCGATGGACAGAGGGTGAATGAATTAATTGAAAAAACAAATTATCCTTTGTACGATGAGCTTAATAGTATAGGTTAAATATAATAACAATTCACTTAGATTACTTTTGAGTAGTTCTTGCCAATTTTCATTCACACAATTCTCTCAGCTCCTTCGTTTTTTTCACAATATCTGGATTTTTGGGAATCAAGGCTAATAGAGCATCTCTTCAGAGGAGTGTGCTGGTTTCCAGAATATATTTCTTACAGTTTTTATAGTTCAGATCTTAGGAGCATGGTGGAATTCTACTGTTTCCAAAAAGATCTTCCTGAGTGACTACGACTTTGTTCCCATCCTTCTTCCTTCTCATGAAATGGACGCTGTCCTTAATGCTGTCATAAATTGGCTGCAGATGCTTTCAGTTATTCACGCTATGTTTATGTCAGAAATAATGCAAATAAATCAAAGGGAAAAATTTGCCAAAATTCAATAATGGGATCAACGGCATTGTGTTTATAATTGTGTTTTTAGAAAGTTAAATACACATCTAAATAAATCGAAAAAAAAAATGATTGCTTGGTAAACATACCAGAAGTTTTCCGAATCTGAGCATATACACCAGCAGCTCAATATTAATTTTTATCATATTGCTTGTTTATGAGACTTCAATTATTCAATAATATAATCTCATCATAACGTTTTATAATAGCGATAGTTCAATTCGCCATTGATGGAGGGAATGCAAAGTATGCTAGGATTTTCAATGATATATTAAACTTCAAAAGAGAATCAGGATGATTTTTCTATAACTATTCTTACCTTGCGAGATCGTTGTAGCAAGTCAAAAGATTAATATTCATGTTTTTAATAGAATATATATTGTAATAACTCTGTTTTGATATTCAAATTATTTGATCCAAACAAAACACATTAACAAGTTAGGTCAAGTGGCTTGCATTTATGATTCTGAACTTCCACATATTTTGTATGCCAGGATTATTTACCTCTATATTTGTACAAAAAATCATTTTCCCTTTGCTTGAGGATGGAAATGGTTGATTTTTATTTTCAGACTTTGTATTGAAGGTGTCACTTAAAAGGAGCTAACGGCTTAAGCCAGCATAGAAAAATCTTGGTGTGTTCAATAAGAAAAGTATCAGGAACAAGATTCAAACAGCTTTCAATCAGAGATCCATCTTTACCAGCCTTAAAAATTCTACTCTTGAATTGAGAGCAATGACGTTTTAGCTTTTTCTTATTTTAGTATTGAGGTTATTAATTTTCTATTATTATCATATTTACCTTTATAACTAAAAAAAAAAAAATATATCGATACGTTTGAAAAAGTCCTTGAACATTTTTCTTTTTTACTTGAATATTGTTTTTTTCATGACATATATCATTTAATCAGCTAAATAAAGTCCGGATTGTTTTACATTATTATGGAGTTTTTTGTATTAAGCTATATGAAATTCTTAAGATATTATTGTTTTAAATAATTTTAAAGGTAAATAATCATGTTATAAAAAAAAAATTTATAAGCTTTCAATTAGAATACCCCAATTTTATGTTTTGTAGCAGTTCTTTCAGTCCAGATTATGTTAATTTTTAAGAAAAAAAAACTATTTAATATTTTTCTAACTTCTGTTTCATGACTGTTCCATGTGTACCTCTATTATAAGAGATTATTCTAGAATGGATCATTATAAGTGAACAATTTTAGTGAAAATTAAAGACAAAATCATCATTATTGATGTTAATAATTTATAAAAGTCTATTATATAAACTCATAGATGCACATGTTTTAAGGAAAATCGAACCTCTAGGCCATATCATAAATTTTCACTTGATGATTATAATCTAAAGAGATAATGATAACGACCTTTACATCTTATTATGTTTTCAATCTATAAGTCATTCTGCTTTTACCTAGTATTACTTTTCTGTTTACCTGTTGAATTTTATTACATCTTAGCATGCATCTTTCTTGAAGATGCTATATGTGAAATATGGATCAGTAGCAACCCTCTATTTCTCTGGGTTTCATTAATAAACTAAGGAGATGAATACATGGGGTGGCGCACATTCTTCCAGCCATCGATTGTTCCAGGAGAAGGAAGACCGTTCAGGAGACACGATTCTAGATGTAATTCGGAAGTGGTTCAGTATCAAACTCTATGGTTCTATGTAACCAATGCCGCGTAGCCATCAGTTCTAAATCTGGGAAGAGACTATTGTTATATAAAATAAATTATAAAATTTATAAAGGCGTTTGGTTTTAAAAATCAGTACAACTTATCACGAAATAAAACTGTTTTCTCGAAAATATTTTTCAATTACATAAACGAAGTTTCCAAAAATACTTTGTCCTAACTGAGCTATATTAAACTTTCGATTTGAAATAAATTATTCATAAAGCATACGAACCATTCGATTGTTCTCAGTTTTAAAAGCTTGTCATGTAAAGTATCATTAAGGATAATCCAAATACAGGGACAGAGGAGGTCACGCCTGTTGATTAATTCTAGCAGATATTAAAGTCAAACACATTATATATACGAAGCGGGCGGAGGGTTATCTAAAATAACCGAAATGATAGTGTTGTAGTTCCAGGCTGTGAGTCTACTGGCAGTGAAATGGATATTTATTTCTTTTAAAATAGGTGTTTTACTTATAGTTAATTAATATTATTGTAAATAAAGTAACGAAGTTCTTCTATTATTCTTTTTCTAAATACGTTTTACTGGATATTATATCTACATAACAGTTAGCAAAAAAATGACCAGCGGAAAACTCATTAGGTCATTCCACCTTTTAAAGCCTGTTTATAGTGCACAAAATTTTTCGATAGTGTACGTGTAGATGTAGCCAGTATTGATCGAAAATATTTGAAGACCAACGTGAATATCTTAAGTTTGAATGTAAAAATTCTCCTTATTGTATATGTAATTATTAAAGTAAGATTAAAGGGATTCGTAATAAAAGTTTACTACACGACTATCATAATATTCTAAAGTAATGTAGAGACTAATAATGTATCAGGAGAATTTTAAGAGGAATGCTGGTAAACGGATCCTGCAAAATAATACTTTTCGCGGTTAGCAGTTTGAAAAGTATCGTCTTTCAAAAACACTACAGGTCAGTGGCTCTCAAATGTATCTGACAAAATAAGATATCATTTAAAGATAAAAGAGGAAGGCAAAGATATCTTTACAGGTCGTTTCCGCAGTGAATATGGAAGAATATCCATCAACCTCTGGAATCATTTAGGGGCATTCAATTATAAAATAGCATTCTTTTAAACGGTATGTTTAAAAGGGAAAACAGGACATGTTATCTTGAATAATAAATGAACTTTTATTTGATGATAACCG